>JABSTT010002616.1:0-39441 GCA_013339685.2 Hyalomma asiaticum | reverse complement strand
GCAATGTGAAAAACACAACACACAGGCGCGGCATTTTCCGCATTTTCCCCGTTGCTTTGCCCCAACAGCGCAGGCTAAGTGCGCGTTTTGTATAATCAAAGCGAAATTATTTGCTTATTCTACGCCGTAGCTCATCAGCAGACAACATTCATGGTATGATTAACACTTTACATGGTGCCCAAGCAACTCTTATAAATCCAAGCACCGTTAAATAACTGAAATTCCCTATATTCATAATATTACTTCCATATTAAATGTACTCTGGGGCATTACGGTATCTCTGTCTGGAAAGAGTCGTGTATGCCATTATGATAAATGCTGTTTCAACTCGAGTGTTGATTGTGGGATCTAAATCTGGCGTAATTAGTCGCATGTGTGATGCTTAACAAGAGTAACCATCCGCAAAGGACACCTGACTGACCAATAGCGGCGAGAAAGTTACGGCAATGTCATGAAGTTTAACTCTTTGTATGTGTATCGTAGCTGAAAACCGCCCGAAGGATATGCATAAATTAGAATGTGCCAGCTCTTAAGGAAAGAACGAATTACAAACCCTTTTTCATTATTTACACCATGCGTGCAGCCGCTTGACCGGGTAGGTGCCAGCCATCCTACTTTTGTCGCGTAGAGCGGGCTAATAATCCAATGGTATGAGCTCGCGAAAGTGCCTTTAACGCCACGCTCTCGTCGGATGCACGATGCGATAGCGCAAGAACGCGAAACGTCTGCGAAGTAGTCGGCGAATGCTGTATCTCCAGCACTGGCTTTACATTCATAGGTAAAATTGTTTCGGAGAAGCAAGGAAGAAAGCGTCGACAACTCTGAAGATGACGAAGCAACGGCAGAAACGGTACGACCTATTAACAAAGGTCATCATTATATATTATGAAAATTATATATTATCATCATCATTTATCCCGCGACGGTTGCTACCTTAAAGTCTTTCAGTCATTCAACTGCCGTTTACGATTCACTCCTACACCAGAATTGGAATTGTCCTCCCTGGTAAAGTACTTGGCCTCCACCTCCCACACGATGTCTACAATTAAACCCTTGCCATCAGTGTCCAGCAGCTGGAGAAGATCAGTCGATGGCAGTGTTCAGCTCTGTGAAGCAGGAGAGGGCGGTAATAATCACTGGACCCGGACAGGCCGCTACTGGAAGCTAAACATTGGAACGTTCAATGCAAGATCCCTCTCCTGCGAAGCTAGATTAGCGCAACTACTCGAGGAACAAGAAGGCGTTAGTTGGGACGTCATTGGCCTTAGCGATGTTGGGGAGTTGGTGAAGCTTACATACTCTTAAACAACGGACATGTCCTCTGCTATAGAGGGTTACCCGAAAAGAGAGAATATGGCCTTGGGTTCATAATTCACAAGGATATTGCGGGCACCGTAGACGAATCCTACAGCATTAACGAAAGGGTATCATGCGTCGTATTAAAACTACATAACTGGTATAAACTTAAAATAAGTGGTATAAAGATATTCCAGGGATATGCGCCAACAACGAGCTACGACGACGAATAAGTAGAGCAGTTCTGCGAAGGTATTGAATCAGCAATAAAAAGAGTACGGACACAATACACAGTAGTCATGGTGGATTTCAATGCAAAAGTAGGAACAAACCAAAGTGGAGAACATGCGATTGGCAACTACGGCCTCGGCCGTAGGAATAACTGTGGTGAAATGCTAGTACAATTAGCCGAAAGAAAGCGACTCCGAATAAACAATACCTTTTTCAAGAAACACAATTCTAGGAAGTGGACGTGGAAAAGCCCTAATGGGTAAACAAAGAATGAAATTGCCTTTATAATGTGCGAACAACGAGGAATAATTGAAGACACAGAAGTAGTGGGGAAGATAAAATGCAGCGATCACAGATCTTTTTCTGTTGGTACCGATTGGCTTTCGTCCAACATGTAGAGCCAACATGTAGTGGACCTGCCCCCCAGCAGTACTCCTATTCTGTGGTCCATCAATCAGGACGCTTATATTACTGACGCCGCGTGGCTGTCACGTTACTCTGTCGACAGGCCCGACAATGCCAAAATTGACCGTTCAGCCTGCGTGCTCTATATCTCCCAACTCAAAGACATGGACAAAGAGCAAATTCGCCTTGGGGACCCTCACTGACAAACTCGAATGCACACTCCCACTAACCCCTCGTCATTGGGATTCGCCCTGAGGGACGGCATCTCGTACAGCCGCAATCGTCGTCCAGATGGCTCACCTCTTCTGTTTGTTGTTCCTCGACTCCTTGGCTCCACCATGCTTCATCAGCTTCACGACGCCCCAAGTGCGGGGCACCTTGGCGTCACTCGTACCTACGACCTGCTACTCCGACACATTCATTGGCCTGGCCTTGCATGCTCTGTACGCGATGCGTTACTGATTGCAAGTCTTGCCAACTTCGTAAGAAGCAAGCGACGCTTGCCGCCGTCCATACTGCAGCCCCTCGACATTCCCTCGAAGCCATCTTTTCGCGTCGCCTTAGATCTTCTCAGCCATTTCGTGAGTTCAGCTCCGGAAACTGGGGGATCGCTGTCGCTACTGATTACGCGATGCGTTCCGCCGTCATCCGAGCACTACCGACTAGCTGTGAGACCGATGTCGCAGGCTTCCCACTACGCGATATCACATTACCGCGTGGAGCTCTCCGACAGCGCGTCACCGATCGAGGTCAATGAATCTGTCAGTATTTATTTCGTGTAGAAAATAATACAGTTCATATTAGTATGCAGGAGGAGGTCCCAAGGTTACAAATCGCACCTTTCTTTCTCAAGTCGTCGCTGGCTTCTTCCGCTCCTCCTCCACTAAACAGACTCACTGCCCTCTACGATCCCCAGATGAACAGTCTTACTGAGCGACTTCATCCGACCATTACTGATAAGCTGTAACAGTACGTCTTTCCGCGCCAATGCCACTGGGACAATGAGCTAGCCTACATTACAATCACATTCAATTACTCACGGTACGACACTGCTGGATACCCTCCCTTTTACCTCTTCTTCGTCCGCGACACTGAATTACCCCTGGATGCCTCCCTCCTATTTATCCCTGTTTTGAGGTGCTGGTATGCCTGCGACGCCATCATACGTGCGGTCGATGAGGGACAACTGGCCCGCAGTCGTCTCGTGCCCCCCCCCCCCTCCCCCAATAACATCAGAAGCGTGTTATAATCACCGCCACCAGGGCGCATATTTTGCAGCGGGCTCTCTTGTCCTACATTTGTCCACTTGTCACCAAATTGAGCTCTCCGACAAGCTACGTCCGTGTTTCAAAGGTGGTTACAGCGGACTACGTCGAGTTACTAACCTTACTTAGGTAGTTATCACCATCACACCGTCTCTCGCCCCAAACCCTACTGCACAATAGCTGGTGACATTGCGTGGCGCACCCGGACGGTGCGTCTTTAGCCCGCTGTTCTGTTATGGTGAAGGAAGAAAGCGTCCACAACTAAGACGGCTACGGAGACGAACAGGTATGCATGCTTCGCTACATCTGCACCTTTTGCAAGTACCCAGTGTAGGTAATTCACCGTACCCGTTACAATATTCATTAAATATTTCTTTTCTGAACTGTGTAGCGTAAGGCGACTTAGGCGGCTGTGACAGCAGTGCGGCAGCGTGAGCCAGCACAACCTAGCCTACACTGCCGCAATGGTCAATCCTCTGTGTAGGCGCGAGGTTTTTACTATCTGTGTATTAGCTTATGAGTGCACAAACTTTGATTCAATTATGAATTACCATGGGTATCGAAACTGTGTCAGTTTAGTCTGAGAAGATATTTGAAGCACTGCAGTCAATCGATACTAATGAACGATTTTATTTCTATGATCTTGTGAGAGCCAAAGTGCAGAACTGGTGAAGCCATTTTTACGACCACTTTTACAAGAAATATTGCGTATACCATGTATACTATGTATTTCATCGCAATACATTTTTGTTAAAGCTCCAAGGTAAAGGTCTTCAAATGTTAAATTCCCAAGGTGTTAGTGCAAATGTTCACTTGCAATTGTTCCAGACACCGCGGGGAAAACACAGTGAAGCCAGTTTCGACAATTGTTAGGGGGTTCCCGTTTGTAAGCTTATGCAATATGTATAATGTTTCGTTAAAATTATGAAAAAAATAGACGGAACAGTTTACTTATCTGTCCACTCAGCGCGATTTCGTCGATTGCCAGTCATTAATTCGGAGGGTGAGCTTAATACAGAGGTGTTTCTTTGAATATCTAGCGCCAAACATAGTTTATTATATAGGTCGCCTTCAGAAGCATGATGGTGACCCTAGGTTTCGGAAAAATATCTTCTTTGCAATGCGTTCAAACTACATTTTTCAAGGAAACTGAAGAAAAGTGCTGAAAATATGGAAAAAAAACACATCCAGCACTATGAAGGCAAGAAATCTGAGAAATTCGTACTTACCTATTTTGTTGCCCCATTCCTTCACTATAAAACGAGAAGTACACCACCTCAAGATTAGTTCGCAAAAGAGCATTCGAAAGTTTAAAAATTATGATATAAGCAGTTAGGAACTACGACATGCACTGAAGGACGCGGCAAATGTAACGGAAGCACCGTGAGTTTAGTCTTATACTGTAAATAGCGACGCCCGTTTTAGGCGCTTCGTTAATTAATTTGAGGCGCAAGGCAATGCTAAATGGTTTACAATATACTGCGCACTGGCATTTTTGGCTTCCGCAAAAGAACTTTTGAAAGTGCTTTTATCTGGGGGAATTAATTTTTCCTATATTTACCTTTTACTCTTCCCTTTTAGCCATTCATGTTTCTCGTTCTGCCGCCTACAGTACAAAGCCTCCCATTCCACACCAGATCTCTCCGCAGCCACCGATCTCTACTAACACCCAACAGGAGGGTTTGCCCGAGTGCCAGCGAATTTTCTGTGGGCATTTTCTGCCCTCCAAAAAGGAGACTTCACTTCACCGTGAGCATCTTTACGTCCAACGCAGCCCAAAGCGTCTCCCATAGACCTCTCCAAGGGTCTCTGCAATTTAGAGCCTTTCATGCTGTTTGTTTCAGAACGCGGTAGTTTTTAATAGCTTGCTAAGCAAATAGCTAAGGCGAAGAGCAATCGCAGAAAAGTGGACCTCGTATCAAAATATAGCCAAGGACCTTCCGAGAGCGGGGCAAGCGGGCTGTGCAGAGGCCACGGCAGTTGGATTACACACGCTGAATAATCGTGCCATACAGTTCATTGGTGCACGCCCAGCCAATTGTGCTCCAGTGAGTGCCTTCGTCAGGAGGAGGCTGCACGCACGTGGTGGCGGGACAGCATTAGCCTCCTAAGCACGATAATGCTAAATGATTATAAGGACATGAGCGCACCGTATCTTCCACTTATCTCGCAGGAAAACTTCCCCAGTTGCCATCCTACAGTGTCAGCGTGAGGTCGTGCTATCAGCTACTCTTGGGGCGTCATGGCGTAGTCGACATGCGTGGTAGGCTCACGCTATATATACAACTATTCAGTTAACACAGAGACGTCTGTGCTATCCTTAAGGCGTTGCTCGAGGCCAAGCAACATAGCCCAGGCACTCCTTGTTGACAGCTTCACATGGAAATGGTTCCCATATGACGTGAGACCTACTAAAATATTTTTTCGTAATTTTGCAATTACCTTCGTTTTTTATCCTGTTGTAGCACCATAACACAGAAAACCAATTAATGGTATATGAAATATCCACTGCCGAAGCCTTGTTTATAATCATTCCATCAAGATATTCCATTTCTCTTACTTAAAATGACAGTTACCGTCTGCAGTTCCCTACTGCATTGGCTTCGAGTCAATTACGCAGTGCCAAAGAACGGTACTGGGTGTGCATTTTAAATTATAAATATTTGAGGCAGCTGTACTCCTCATCTGTGCAAACGGCAGAGCTGGTAAGGAAGTACCATAACCTGGAGTTTGCAGGTTGGCGTTTTCGTCAGTTTTCGTCAGAGGTCTTCATTTTCACCTTCCATGGTCTTTTTTTCGTTCTTTATGCCTTTATATATTGCCCTCTCTCTTCCTGTCCCCCCCCCCCGACCCTCACAACACTTCTAATTACCCCCTCTCGCCTTTCACAACCATTCCTATACTACGCATATGCTATGGTTTACCCTCTCAGCTTCTGCTCAACATTACATATGTCCTCATGGCCCTCACTTCCTTTTCTAGTTGGTTTGGTCAACTAAACTACAGACGGCTATGCTAAGCCAAGGAAGTTATATCTTTCTGGAGTGGGAGCGACCCGCCATAAGCGAAGCTGTCGTCGCCATCTTCCTCAAGCAAGCAGTAGGAGACGACGATATAGACAGCGGAGCGCGTAGACAGCCCGACGCTGTCTCGTGGTATTTCAACCATGTATCATGGTTTTAAGCATCCAAATATTCGAGAACGCAACGGGGACTTCGTGCGTCGCTTTTGGCTGTGCAAATCGGAGAAGACCCCGGGAAGAACATTTCACGCATATGTCTTTCTCACTTTCTTGACGTACGGCTTCCCGTTTTCAGAGCATTTTGCTAGGTAGAGGACAATATTAAACGTTCGCATCCATATATTACACCCCTACGCATGTATTAAAGTTAACTCCATGCTTTAAATACTCGTTAGTCCTCCGTGTTAGATGCGTGCGTGCATGATTCGCTACGGGCTCGACTGCTGCTAAAACACACGAAAGGTCTGGTGCACGTATTGGATCGTGTGGGCTTGTATCCGAACTTTAGAAGGACATATTTCCAGTTCATAGACGCAGAATTTTTATGTGTACGTATTGACAAATTCGCAAATGGCAGCGAACATGTATGGCGTGTTTCTCCGTGCTACTGGTTTCAAAAAGGAAGAGAAAAAAACAGTCTGCAACCTTCTGACTGAGAACATATGGTGTTCGTAAGGGCGGATGGAAAGCGTAAAACAGCCACTCAGCTATTGACTTCGAACAACCAGACCTCTGTCTTCAGCGTTTGACAAAATTCTGGTCGGGCTGCTAAGTGCATGCTTATAGGCGCGACGCTGTGTATGAAATGTCTTCATATGTACGTATACAGTCAGAACTAAATGACAAATATTACTTAATGCACCGAACAGATCTTCATAGACGTGTATCTGAGATGACTTCACAACCTTTAAGACCAACGAACCTATTTTGAAGAAAGTACGTGAAATTCCCCCCCCCCTCCCCAAAAAAAAAGAACACTCGCATGCGGTCAATTAGAACAAAATACAGAAAGCACGTGCTGTACAAATGTGCTCACGTGCAATGGGTTGGATGCCCGTTTAAATGAAGAGTAAAAATGCATTTTACGTCAGCAGACTGTCGCACAGTGCCGCTTATTTCCGGTATATCGCATCACCGCATCACACAAACTTAGTTTCTATTTCCAGACGATCTGAGCCAACAAGTACGATTTGCATAGAACCTCTCAGTAATCTGTGTTATCTTGTTTCCTTCGACACCTGCAGCTGAGTGCGGACGCGATAAAATTTTTTTCTCAATTACAAAACACCACTGGTAATTGGCATAAGCACAAAGTTGGTTTCCGTGTAAATGTTTCATCGGGAGATTCCAAAACAAGTCGAGCGCCACTCTTAATACATGGTCGTCTATGGCAGGACCGCGTACGTTTAATTCTAGTAAAGTGGCCGCCGCTGGCTTAACTTGCCGCCGCAGGCAGCTGCACGGACTTCCGCTCCAGGATTTTAGGGGAACCTCCTCCTGCTAAGAATTAATCCGCTGCTTCGCCTTTCCTTCCTGCATACCCTCACAGCACACTTTCTTACCGTCACTTTTATTTCCCGCCTTCTTCTTAAACTATTAGGAATGGCTAGTTATGATTACGCCTTCTTGGCAGATCCCCATTCTCAGTAGCGCATTAATAATACTACACCAGAATATAGATTGCTTTAACATATCCCTTCATCCCTTCTTCACCCCCTTGGTATAAATACACAATGCATGTTTGTTAAGAGCTTAAGCCAGTGATGTCTTAAGAGCTGTTTGGCACAAATTTTATCTCCTAGCCATCTTCACAGTAAGCCGCGGTGGTGTGGTAGTTATGGTGCTACGCTGCATCCCAAGAAACACGGGTTTGATGCTGGCCTCGGCGGTGCAGTTGAGAATGCTAGATTCCTGTGCACTGTGCAGTGTCAGTGCATGCTAACCAACACCAGGTGGTCAAAATTTACAGAGCCTTCCATTACGGCGCTCCTCTCCTTTATATCTCCCTCAGTTCTTTTCCTTTATACCGTGGCCGCTGCACCGTGTTTCCGACATGGGCTGCAGAAAACCGCGTTACTTCCTTAAGAATCATCTTTGTGGCAGAGCGAGAAATGTCAGGCCGCCGCACGCTCACACTTCTTTTGGCGCGGTCACATGACTCGCTTGAGCACCCGCTATGTTCTGCACCGGACCTGGTTCCGCTTATACCGCCCTGCGCACTGTCCTCAGCCGCTTTTTAGCGTTGCACTCAGGAGGTAGAAGAAACCACTAGACTTATAGAAAAAAAAACGACTCGTTCGCTAAAAGTGTTTCCAGAGAACATTCCAACCAATCACCACACAAAGCCCTCCAGTGATTCATGAAAATCATTTACGGAATAGAAACCTGGCAAATTCGGCCGCTACCAGGTAATAATAAGCATCCTTCGAACGTTATCAATGAACTAGAAGTCTAAAGTGTTAGGTGTGCCAGCACTACACTATTACATCAATAACAACTGAAAATAAAGCGTGTCAAGTGAAGTAAGAAAGAATATGTACTTACTGTACTCTTCCTTCTGTTTTTCTAAAAGAAGAAATAGTGAACACTGGTGTACAAAGGAATATATAAAATATACAACGTTGCACTTGTGGCGCAAGGCTAGCCACGCAGCTCGGGGTAAAGGAATCACCCAAGGTTTACAGCAGGAATTTGCGTCATTTTATCAACCGAACCATAGTCGTCATTGTCATCAATATGCTTCGGAACGACCCCGCCACTGTGGTCTAGTGGTTATGGCACTTGGCTGCAGATCCGAAGGTCGCAGGATCGAATCCCGGCCGCGGCGGCTGCATTTCGATGGAGGCGAAGTGTTGTGGCCCGTGTGCAGTGCGATGTCAATGCACGGTAAAGAACCCCAGGTGGTCGAAATTTCCGGAGACCTGCACTACGGCGTCTCTCACAATCAGAGCCGCTTTTGGGACGCCAAACCCCACAAATACATGCGTAGGAACGCAGCACATTGGGCATTGCGTAGAAGCGCCTGAGCACTCTAGGTCACCGCAATTAATCACGACATGTTTGTATACAGTCGCCGTCTTCACAATTTCACTAACAGCCTCATTGTTAAAAGTGAAATTTCTTTAAATGTATTTAATGCTGTAGCGACATCTCGACATGTGCTATCACTATCAGACAAACTTAAGTTAGCTGATACAAATATTTGGCAGCCGTACACAAAATAACAATGTTACACATATATGACAATGTTACACATATGCTAACGTCAAACACAAAACGGTTATTTGGTCTACTGGGAATGTGGACTCGCAATGCATTTCCAGCACTAACAGAGAAAAAGGAAAAGGAAGACAGACGACAGGACAGGAGACTGGTAGAATGCTATTGCCTAGCGTTCTGCCCATCTGCTGTCCTATCGTCTCTCTTCCCTTTTCCTTTCTTTTGTTAGCGCTGGAAATGCAATGCAACGCTTCAGCAAAGGGATGCTTGCCGTTGGATGTATATTGCACCATAGTCACTGAGTGGTTAGACGACGAGCCGTAATTGTGCATAAGAAGTCCTTTTACTTTGCAGGTTTCTTACCAGTACTACGCAGAAAGTTTCTGCCTCACCAGTGAATACTCACACATAAGGGCTTGCACTAGCCGCCAAAAAGTTTTGAATTTTGCGTTACACGAGCATTACGCATGACGAGGCTGTAAACTGTTAAAATGTCTAGCCTTCGTTCAGTATAACTTGAGCTTATTTGTTGCGTTGTTGTGAGCTTAAGTATGGCGAAAAAAGTTGCTGGCGTTTTTTGCTTGATAAAGTGATGTAGTTGGGCCAAGAAATATTTGTATTTTTTCCGTGTCACGGTCAAGCAAACATTCATTCGTAGGAAGACGTATGTGTCCCTCTACAATTTTTACTTGATTTAAGCGTGGGCCAAACATTCTGGTAGTGCTGAAATTGCATTAGTTCCAGGGAGTTTGGCTAACTCTGCTAGTAGGCTTTGGTGCGCTTCATGGAAAGTAGCAATAGAATAGCATGTTGTGACTGTCGGTGTTCTTGTTGGATACTCGAGCTGCTATTAAACTCTGTGCGCACTAATTCTTTTTTTCTGCAACCAGTACTGAAGGATTAGCGAGAGAGTCATAATAGACTATTCAAATGATGTAATAGCAATTCGAACAATGTAGACTTAATAGAAGTTGAATATGGGTAAACAAAAAATGAGAGGGAGACACGCCATGTAAATCAGGCTGTATGCTGGACGCGGAGTACCCCCATGAATAGTTTACTCGTGTTTCGCATTTAATGCGACATTCCTTAGTGTCCCGTGCACTAGCATAACTTTTAGTGGATATTCTCACGTGGTCGTGAGGCACGCAGCACTCAAGAGGAAGCACGCAGAACACAAGACGATGTCAAGCGAACTCTTTATTGGGTGAACTTGTGCCCGGCAAAAGAAAG
The DNA here is from genome assembly GCA_013339685.2 of Hyalomma asiaticum. Classification (NCBI taxonomy): domain Eukaryota; kingdom Metazoa; phylum Arthropoda; class Arachnida; order Ixodida; family Ixodidae; genus Hyalomma; species Hyalomma asiaticum. The sequence goes on along the minus strand of JABSTT010002616.1, from coordinate 28,770 downwards.
CCAATAACCACGCACACCAATACCGGCGTGAACAGTCGTCGGTCGACGGAAAGACTGGCAAACGGCTAAATGTACCGGCTTTTATACACACGTGGTTACGCGTAGTCGCATTAGACAGCTTTAGTTTCACGTACGTAGAGGCTTTGGGTACGTAGGGCTTCTACGTGTAAGCAGTGCGCATGCGCAGAACATTGCGGCCGCTCGCTGGTCTCATGGACGCACGTGAGATTCGACTCTTTGCTTGCGTTTCTTGCGCACGTAGACAGCTTCGCGCGGGCGCTCGAACAAGATAAGCCTGTCCAGCGCGAGCAGACGGCTTGCATCAAAACACGGCGACAGGATGACTGCAGCGGTTTCGCGCCTTCGCTTTTCGAAGAGCGACGATTTAGACCCAGATACGCGATGTGAGGGAATGCAACCCTTTCGCGGAAAACATGAGGCACACAGTGCGGTGGACAGAGATCGCTGTCCGCTTGACAGAGTAGCACCAAAACGTGTTCAGCGCTCGCGCTGTTCGCGACCGGATGGACCTGCTGCCCGCGTAACACGCTGAACGAGACAGGAAAAACCTTCGAAGGTAAGTCGCTTGGTGGTTTCCATTTAGTGTACGACGCACAATGTGAACTAGACTGGTCAGTACAAAGTTTTCTTTTCCTTGGTGGCACCTGCTAGGTCCGGAACCGAGGAGGAGTACTCGGAACAAGACCAGTTGCCCGAAGAAATTTTGACAATCGTGAAAGAGAACGGCTATAAAATAAGAATCTTTAAGAAGGCACCATTGAGCCCTGGCAGCCGAAGCACATCAACCGTCAATAAAAGCACATCACTGACTTGGCTGAAATAGTCGTCTTGGATCGAGTTGGCTACCGCAGTGTTCATGATTCCCAGCAGATGGAGCTTCGCGGTAGCTCTCACCGCGCGTCGCGTACGTGTAGCTAAAAGCGTTTCAGATGGCGTGCACGCAACGTACGTGGACTCTTCACGTTTGCGTACGTGAAGTCCCTACGTACGTGAAACTAAAACTGTCAATTATTTTTGAAATTCTAGAAGGCACTCAAATGTGCGCGTCAGGCATGTAATGTTTCAAGAACGGTGAACACGGTTCCCGAAGCGATATACAAGACAAACGTGTCCTGCGCTGTGTATAAAAAAAAGTGATAACGGCACTCGCCGCAAACAAGCGTACGTGTCACAGGAAAGTGATAAGGGCTTTCCACTTAAGCCAAAACAAGCGTACGTGTCAATACCTATATTACGACTTGCATGGAATCAATGCTGTTATTCAGATATCGACGGGCTGAAACCACTCACAACGGCTAGCTACCGCGTACATTTTATTGCGCGCCGCCCACCGCCTATAAACACTAACGCAGTGACAGTGCTGAAAGCTGTAGGAAACTCGCAGAAAGGCTCCTTGCATTCTCGGAGCAGTATTGAAGATAAGCGCGGCCTGTCCTGCGAGTCACAAGGAAGTGGTAACGACATTAGCCTTAAACAAACGAACTGAAGTGCGCGCCTAAATGCCCCCCCCCCGCCTCTAAAAATACGCATCGTCCCGATGCTGAAAACAACCTTAAAGTGAGAGAGAGAAGTAACTTTATTAGAATGAAAGGAGGAAGGGTGAACTTGGAGCTTCTATGGTTGGGGCCCTACGTCCAGGGCTCCACTGGCTTTGGCTGCCCGCCGGACTTGATCCAGGAGCGCCATTTGCACCCCCAGGTCCGAGCTGGCGAGTTGTGCCTCCCACTGCTCCGTACTAGGAATTAGAGTGTTGCCGAGATAACAGGCTAAATCGCTTGGTTTGATCGCGCATCCCCACGAGATGTGGTAGAGATTCGGCTTACCGCCGCACCACGGACACACGGCCGGGTATAGAGTCGGATATATTGCGTGTAGTTTCAATAGATGGGGGTAAACATCTGTCTGAATTTTGCGAAGATCGGCGGCATCTTCACCACTAAGGGACTTATGAGGCGCCCCGTATTTTTGTCGCGTGAAGCGCTGGTGGACAAGAATCTCCCTAGCTAGAATTGGTATGGCTAACGAATTAGAGGGACCCTCCACTCGGTTACAAAACGCGCGAGCTAGAGCGTCCGCCCTTTCGTTGCCCTCAAGCCCTGCGTGGCCCGGGCACCAGATCAGCCGATGGTGGCGAGTGGGTGTGAGTCCTAGCAGCCTAAGCGCCGTGGTGCGAAGGCGGCCGGTTAAAAAGAGCCGGCATGCCTCTTGAGAGTCGGATAGAATTAGTGATGGCTCTCCTCTACGCTCATGAAACCTCAATGCTAAGGCGATGGCAGTTGCCTCTGCCTTTGTGACCGAGGTCGTACGTAGGGAGGCGCTTGTCAGCAGCCTCATGTTGTTGTCAACGACCGTAATTACGTGCTTGTGCCAGTCGTAACTGGCCGCATCGACGTATGTTACCTTGGGCGCTGAGTCGAGCTGTTTTCGGAGCCACTTGACTCTCGCAGCACGTCGTTCAGCGTGACAGTCGCGATTCATATTTTTTGGCACTGGCGAGATCGTGATCTGCCTGCGGACTACCGTAGGTACGTTGACCAGCTCCTCATCAAGGTGCTGTGGATACGGAGAGATTCCTACCCTACTGAGTATTGTCCTGCCTGCTGCAGTTTGACTTAGGCGATTCCTCTGAGAGATGAGGACCGCCGCACTGAGCTCAGCATAGGTGTTGTGTATAACAAGTGCTAACAGTCGCTCTGTCGGTGTACTGATGGGGAGACCGAGTGCTGCCTTAAATGCGCTTCTAATGAGGGAGTCCACCTGGCTCTCCTCACTTTTGTCGAGTGAGTGGTACGGAAGGCCATACGCCACCCTGCTCATAATCAAGGCCTGAACAAGACGGAGGGTATCGTTCTCCTTCATCCCTTTCTTGTGATAAGTGATTCGCCGAATCATTCTAGCAATCTGCTTAACTGATGTTGTTAAGGTTGTTATGGTGTGACTGGCTTTGCCATTTCCTTGCACCCAGAAACCTAATATACGGGCCTGGGTCACCTCTGCAATGGCATGACCGTCAACCTCTAAGTTTATGTTGCCGTTGCTCTTGTAGTACTTACTGCGCACTCGTATAAGTTCAGATTTTTCTGGCGCGCAGCTGAGGCCGCTATTTCTTGCGAAATCCGCTACGGCTGTCGCGGCAGCCTGTAGGGTTTGCTCTTCTTGCGCCAACGACCCCTTCGTGGCCCAAAGGGTAATATCATCCGCATACAATGTGTAGCCAAGATGCGGGATCTCGTCAAGTGCACGAGCAAGTCTGCGCATAGCAATGTTGAAGAGCAAAGGGGAGATGACCGCCCCTTGAGGTGTTCCCTTGTTAGGCATCGAAAACTGTTCCGACCTCGTCTCACCAATTCCAATGGTGGCCGTCCGCCCTGAGAGGAAGGATTTAATATAGTTGAATATTCGCTCTCCGCAGCCGATTGCGTTGAGCTCTGAGAGAACGGCCTCGTGTGAAACGTTATCAAATGCCCCTTTGAGATCGAGGGCTAAGATCAAATGTTCGCCGCCACGGGGAACCGTACTCAAAACCTCTTCCTTTAAAAGGAGGAAGGCGTCCTGGGTCGATAGCCCGTTACGAAAACCGATCATGGTTGCTGGGAAAAGATTTTGGTCCTCTATGAAATTTTGAAGCCGTGCTTGTATCACTCGCTCATTGAGCTTTCCCATACAAGACGTGAGCGAAATGGGCCGCAAGGCTCCGAGAGAGGGTTTTTTACCTGGCTTGGGTATAGTTATTATCGTGGCATCCTTCCATTCCGGGGGAACGCGACCTTGGGACCAGCACTGGTCGTTAAGGAAGTGCGTAATCTGTTCAAGGACTTTGCTGCTGAGATTTCGGATCATGGCATTGGTAATTCCATCGGACCCCGGGGCAGAGTTCCTGTTGGCAGCCTGTGCTGCAGCGAAAACCTCTTCCTTAGTGATTGGGGCGTCCAAGTCAGCACGCTCGGTGCCCGTGTACTCTATATCGCAAGGCGGGACATCATCAATACCTACATACCGTTCCTTCAGCGCTTGGATCAGCTCCGCGTCGGTGCCGGGGTAGTCGTGCACTATTCTTTGGAGAGTGCGGCTCGTCGCGGACTTGGATTTCTCCGGCTCCAACATTGCCCTAAGTATCGCCCACGTCCGACTGGTCCCCAGAGTGCCGCGGAGGGATCCGCAGAACTGTACCCAGCCGTCGGTGGCGAGTTTCGCAGCGTATTTGTTCGCTTCTTCCGAAAGCGCAGCGATTCGTCTGTAAAGGCAGCGGTTTAGGCGTTGCCTCTTCCATCTCTTGAGCAGCGCCCTTCTACTATCCCAAAGATTCAGCAGGTGTCGATCTACTGCAGGCGCTTCCGCCGTGCGCGTTATATTCTTGGAGGTTGCCTTATGCGTTTCGCGGATGAACGCGGCCCACCCATTGACGTCACTAGGTACGTTCTCCGGCAGAGGGTGCTTTCGAAAGGACACCCAGTCGGTCATTACAACGTCACCAGCGACTCGTCGAAGTTTCGGCGATGATATGGAGGTACTGATGATATAGTGGTCGCTGCCTAGATTTTCATCGAGGTTCGACCACGTCGCGTTTTTAATGTTTAACGTAAAAGTCAAATCAGGGTACGTATCCCTGCTCACGCTGCTACCGAGCCTGGTGGGTGCTGTCGGCAGAGTAATCAGGTTAAAACCCAATTTGGACGTGACGTGCTCTAGTAACACGCCCTTAGGTGAATCGCGGTTGTAGCCCCAAGCGGCGCTAGGAGCGTTGAAGTCGCCCACCACCACGAGCTGATCTTTGGTACCAACGACACGTGTGGCCTCCTTTAGGATTTCGGTAAAGTCGTCATGTCTCTTTTTGGGGGGACTATATATATTTAAGATTACAGTGCGCACTTTTCCTCGTTTGTGGGGGAGCACTGTAACTACTTGGTGATTAATTTCGGTCCTATCGCAATGAGTTAACGTGGCTGTAATGGATTTGGTCACCAGCGCTGCGACGCGAGGGTATTTCGGGTCGTATAGCGTGTAATATCCCTGCAATGTGACGGGTCGGTTCCCGACTTCTTGCAGGCATACCACATCGGGTGCGATTAAAGCCGAATGAATGTAATTCTGGAGTGCCGCCGCCCGTTTGTGGAACGTCCGACAATTCCACTGCCAGATTTCTAGGTGGTCGGGGTTTTGCATCGAGTTATTTCGCGCCATGTTGGCTACTACTCTTATTGGACGCGTCCGCATCCTCGGTCACCCGGCGGTCCTTCGGCAACGGGCTGCTCGCTGGGGTAACGCTGACACGTTTGTTCATGGCTCTTTGCATACCTGCAAGTGATTCGTTTACATATTGACGCTGCTGCTGAATTTCTATTGCCAAGTGTTTCTTTGACTGGGAAAGCATTTCGTGCATTTGCAGCTGTAACTGCTCTTTGAGTTCGGAAGATACACGCTGCTGGTGTGAGTGCAGCTCTCGTAAGCCTGCAAGCCTTGTAACTGTGGCCCCATTTGTAATTGGCTAACGCGGGCCCCCTCGCGAAACGGCTCCGAGAGATTGTTTGTAGCTGTTTGTGCCACCGACGGGGTGGTCACCACTGTCTTAGCAGTAGTGCGCGTTGCCCTGTCGTGCGTTTCTAAGGCGTTAATCCTAGCCTCGAGCTTGGCTTCTAAAGACGAAATGATTTTTTGGAACTCGAGGCGTTCCTCCTTAATTTGGTTTCTGAGTTGCTTGTTTTCTAGAGCTAATTTCTTATGCTCGGCAATTATCTTTTGGTACTCAGGATTCTCTGTTAAGGGAGCAGATGGAGACACAACCGTCGACCAGCTCACCTGATTACTTGGCTGGCAGGTGGTTTCTTGTGTCTTGTCCTTAAGTGGCACTATCTGCTGTGCCGGTTCCTTCGGCTGCTGCAGCTGCTGTTGCTTCTGCTGTTTGTGGTGTTTCCCAGCTGCAGATGGTGTTCGGTCTCTTGAAGACGCTCGCGACCTGGATCTTGATCGCGAGCGTAATTCTGGTGAAGAGTCTCTGTCGGAGCTGTACCAGCGCGGATGGTGTGGCTTGTCTGGCCGAACCGCGCGTGACTTCCTAGGCGGCACGTTTTTCAGTTTTTTCTTGCACAGTTTGTCACCTGTTATGTGGTCCTCCCCGCACATAGCGCACTTAGGCGTGCACTCATGTCCTTGTGTAGGTTCACGTGCACCGCAAGTGGGGCACACATTGGCGTCAGGTGTTGGGCACACGTCGGTGCGATGGCCTTTAGAATGGCATACCTTGCATGCCTGTTTTGTAGGCTTGTGGGGATAGCAGACGGCTTCCGCTCCCATGAAATAGACACATCTGGGTAGTGTTTTGCCCGTGAAGGTGATGATGGCTGTCTTCGTAGATCCGAGCATGCGCGCCCGCTCAATTGTCACTCCCTGGGTGCGCACACGGAGATTGGCCATAAGAGCCGCTTGGGAAGTCCCAGGCGGAATACCATGCACAACACCTCGTAGGACGTCCTCTGGATCCGCTACATAAGAGTTGAACGAGTGCACTCGGCCCCTGATAGTTAAATGGTTGAGCTCTCTTAAATCTTTGGCCACATGCTCGTGAGGAGTCGATACGATGATGATGTTCGAGCCCGGGTGGACGCGCAGCATGAAGCTACTGCCATCGAAATGTCGGTGGTAAGCGTCTATGACGGCGGCAGATATTTCATACCCAAGCAGGTCTTTTACGACGAGGCCTTTGTGCGGTCTAAGGACGACTTTTATATCTTCCCTTGGCAAGGGCGGGAGAGGACGGCGCCTTCTCGGACGACGTCCATGCTTCACCTGGCTTCCCTGCTTCGGTTGACTGCTTGATGGGTTGTTACAATCCGCGACTTGAGACGCGGTTCTCTGCTCTTTCACCTGGTTCGTCTTCTGCCGGCGTGACAGAACTGTCTGCCAGCCGTCCTGCGTCCATGGGCGACCGTCTCGGCGTTCCGCCACAGTCACACTCTCGGTTTCTGTGGAGGACGAATCCTGGTGCGACGACACCTGAACGTCCATTTCGTTGGCATCTGCCCCCGACTCCTGATGGTTCGGTACCAGCCCTTGCCCCTGAAGAGGCGTCGATGTTTCCTGACGAGCGTCCATGTCGATGGAGACGCTACCACGCCAAAGGGCCCAGCAGCCGCCTATGCGGCGGTGCGTTAGGCCTGGCCCGGATGTCGACGCCTCGACGTTTGGGCTCGTAGAAAACCGAAAAACAGCCACTCACCGCTGAAGGTGCGTGTTGCTTGTTCCCGGGGCTTTTACGGATCCAATCCAGTCCAAACAATGTGTCAGAAAGAGGATTTTTAACACAAAATACCGAAAAGTTGCCGGAGCGCATGGATGTCAGCGCAATCAAGTAAGCTAGGAAGGTGTTACAGTTCGTAAGTGGGCATAATGAGGTTTTATGCGCACCAAGTGGACAACGACGGCGGTCAAGCCTGGGACGCAGGGGAGCGTCCTAGTAATCGCTGAATCCCGGCAGGCCGCCATGACAATCTGACTCTGGCAATGTTTAACACGGTAATGTGATCCTGCGACACAAAGGATTTGAAAAATTACATGCCGATCAGCTTACTGTCAGTAGTCTACGAAGTATTTACCAAGGTAATCGCTAACAGAATTTGTGCCACCTTGGATTTCAGTCAACCTAAGGAACAAGCAGGGTTTCGTGAAGGCTACACAACAGTAGACCATATTCACATTATCAATCAGGTGATAGAGAAATGTGAATCAACCCCTATATATAGCCTTCATAGATTACGAGAAAGCATTTGACTCGTTCGATACCTAAGCAGTGATGCAGGCATTGCGGAATCAGGGCGTAGACGAGCATTACGTAAGACTACTGGAAGACATCTACAACGGCTCTACAGGCACCATAGTTCTCCATAAGGAGAGTAGCAAAATACCTATAAGGAAGGGCGTAAGACAAGCGGACACAATCTCTCCACTTTTATTCACAGCCTGTTTAGAAGAAGTATTTAGAACGCTGGATTGGGATCAGGTGGGTGTAAGGGTTAATGGGGAATATCTCAGTAACCTCCGATTCGCGGATGAGATTGCGTTGCTTAGTAACTCGGGAGAATTACAAAGCATGATTACTGACCTTAACAGGCAAAGTATAACAGTGGCATGAAAATTAATATACAGAAAACTAAAGTAATGGTCAATAGCCTTGGGCGAGTACAGCGATCTCAGATAGCTGCCGAGGCATTGGAAGCATTAAGTGAATATTGTGAGCATTGTTCATCTGCTTCATCTTCTCACCTGTAAATATTCATCATCACCGCTTAGGCTGGGGCAGCGGGGCTTGGTCTCGACAATAAAGAGGAAGAGGCTTGCGGTCTGAACGTTGTCTCACAAGTGGTGGATTGTGCTGTCCCGTTCCTCAGTCCTCTCGCTCTACCGGTGCCCCACGACTTTCGCTATAATACACCCCTGGAGCTCCGTTCAGGTCGCCGCTTGAACCGACAGCCCTCGTCCATGTCTCACGACGAGCACGCGAACGCGGGACCGTCCACGGTGCCTGCCCCGATGCGAATCCCTTCCTGCATGGTCACCACCCCTCAGAAGGATCCACCAATGTTCGCTGGCCTTCGTGGTGACGACGTTGAAGAGTGGTTGGAGCAGTACGACCGCGTGGGTGCTATCAACCACTGGGACGACCCTGCGAAGCTCACACACGTAGCCTTCTACCTCACAGGAGTAGCCAAGACATGGTATTTTAACCACGAGCTTGACTTCGTGAGTTGGGCCTCCTTTAAGCAGCAGCTACGGCAGATTTTCGCGAACCCCTCAATCCGATCAGACATCGCGAAAAAGAAGATAGCGGAGCGTGTCCAGCGAACCGGCGAATCTTACACTTCGTACATCGAAGATGTCCTGGCCCTTTGTCGCCGCGTGAATACCGCTATGACGGAGACTGACAGGGTACGCCACCTGCTCAAAGGAATTGGAGCTGCGGCGTTTAACGCCCTTGTAGTGAAGAACCCGACTACGGTCTCCGATATCGTAGCCACGTGTCAGCGCCTTGACGAGCTTCATCTGCTCCGCTTGCAGCCTGACACTGAGCTGAGGGCCACCAATGAAAGCGAGCTACGGGCGCTAATCCGTTCCATCATCCGCGAGGAACTCCAGACACAGGCTACGTCTTGTGCACATGAGCTCTGTACGACGCATCCTGGCAGCAGCCTCCGCGACGTTGTCAGGGAAGAGCTTGTTGCCATGACGTGCGCACAAGTTCCTACCCCACCTCCCTACCAACGCCCTCCCAAACCCCTACCGACGCCAACTTATGCTCAGGTTGCAGCCCTCGCGCCTTCCCCACAGCCACTCGTCCACACGCCCACAATGCACGGTTCGGTGAACGTTCTCTCACCACGAACACCACTTCCAGCTCCAAACGTATGGCGCCCACCTCGACCTGTATGCTATTACTGCGGGATCCGTGGCCACATCTCGAGGTTTTGCCGGCGCCGTCAACAGGACGAAAGACGGGGTTACGACTATTATGAAAGGGACGAGTTTGCTCCTCCGCCTCCGCAACATGGTCGCCCCTACCAACGTTACGAGCGTCGCTCACCATCTCCTCCGGGCTTCAACGGAGCCGGCCCTTCCCATTTTTCACGTCGTCGCTCTCCATCACCGATGCGGCGCTCCACTTCTCCCCTTCGACCAGCTACTTCGTCCTTGGACCACCGACCGGAAAACTAAGCAGTGCAGCTTCGGGAGGGAAAGCTGCATCTTTCGGACTCAGTCAAAATCCTCCGCAGCGGCCCTCAAATGTACTGTTGGTGTGTGTTGAAGGTGTATGGGCTGAAGCATTGGTAGACACAGGTGCAGCGCTTTCCGTCATTAGTATTGAACTATGTTCGCGTTTGAGAAAAGTGAAGATGCCGTATACTGGACCTCCTCTTCGATGTGCTAACGAAGTTCTTATCCGGCCCGTCGGTGTGTGCACAGCGCGAGTTTTCATCGATGGCATACTTCACCACATCCAGTTTATTGTCCTGTCTTCATGTACTCACGCACTTATCCTAGGATGGGACTTCCTCTCTTCAGCTTCAGCAGTGATAGCTTGGTGTCAGCGAGTCGTTCACATGAAGGACACGGAATTTTCATCTCGTGGTAATGCTCCCAGTCTGCGTTTTGTCACGGCGGCCGATTGTTCTGTACCTCCGGGCGAAGAGAATGTTATAACGCTGACGTCCGATACCATCATTAACGGTGACGTGTTCCTTGCTCCGTGTGATCGCTGGATCTCTGGTGGGCTTGTAATTGCACCTAGCCTCGTCCGGTTTCACGACAGCAGAGCGTTGGTCACAGCACGCAACCCCACTACGTGGCCTCTTGTTCTACCCCAAAGTACGGTTGTGAACTGCTTTGCTGACACCGAACCTCTTGCCCTGATGCCGCTTAACACAGGTACACCACCGCTGCCTACTTCTAATGATGACCACGCGACGACCGTAGCGTTAACTGCCACCATAAACCCCGACCTCACTGCGGAGCAAAAGCAAGATCTGTTAGCTCTACTTCGAAAACACCGCACTTCATTTGACGTCCACTCGAAGCTTCTGGGACGCACTTCCGTCGCTGTGCATCGCATCGAAACCGAGGGCGGTTCAATTGTCCGCCGACGCCCTTACCGCGTGTCTTCCGCAGAGCGTAAAATCATCGAGGACAACGTCAGTGACATGCTCAAACGCGATATCATTAGGCCATCGTCTAGTTCTTGGTCGTCGCCTGTTGTCTTGGTCCGGAAGAAGGACGGCTCGGTACGATTTTGCGTTGATTATAGAGCACTCAATAAGATCACGCGAAAAGACGTATATCCGATGCCGCGAATTGACGACGCCCTTGACTCTCTTCAGGGCGCGGAATATTTCTCAAGTCTCGATCTCCGCTCAGGGTATTGGCAAATACCTATGCACGAAGCGGACAAGGACAAGACGGCCTTTGCAACACCCGATGGCCTCTATGAGTTCAATGTGATGCCATTTGGTTTATGTAACGCTCCCGCAACGTTTGAGCGTATGATAGATACAGTTCTACGTGGCCTCAAGTGGAAGACTTGCCTATGTTATCTCGATGACATAGTTATATTCTCTTCTACTTTTCGTCAGCATCTAGAGCGGCTGGACGAAGTCCTGACATGCATTTCTACCGCCGGTCTTCAACTGAACACAAAAAAATGCCACTTCGCCAGAAAGAACATCATCGTGCTCGGCCACCTTGTTAGTAAAGATGGTGTTCGACCGGATCCTGAGAAGGTGGCTGCTGTGACACGCTTCCCTCGGCCGGAGAACCAAAAGCAACTACGAAGTTTTCTGGGCCTCGCATCTTATTTTCGCCGCTTCATCCGCGATTTCGCCTTCATTGCGTCGCCGCTGCACAAGCTGCTTATGTCGGGTACTGCCTTCGCTTGGACGAACGACTGCGACATCGCTTTTGAAACGCTCAAGAAAGCGCTGACATCCGACCCTGTCCTGTGCCACTTCGACGAGAATTCTCCTGCTAGTCTGCACACCGACGCAAGCGGCCATGGCATCGGTGCCGTCCTTCTACAGCATGACAACAGTGGTCGGGAGAGAGTCGTTGCTTACGCCAGCCGAGCTCTCACGACTGCTGAACAGAACTACTCAATAACAGAGCAAGAATGCTTCGCTGTAATTTGGGCTGTACAAAAATTCCGCCCATATCTTTACGGACGCTATTTTACCGTGATTACAGACCACCACGCCTTATGCTGGCTGTCGTCCTTAAAGAATTTGTCCGCACGCCTCGGCCGGTGGGTGCTACGGCTGCAGGAGTACACTTTTGACGTTGTGTACAAATCTGGGAAAAAACATCAAGATGCCGACGCTCTCTCTCGTTGCCCCCTGCCACTCCCACCTACTCAGAGCAACCCTCTCCATCACTCGGTCCCCGATGTGGAGGCTACGAGTCCTTTAACGTCACCAGAAGTAGCTGTTGTTGGCACGCTGTCCTCCAATCGCTACACTCACTTGGCCTCCTCTCAACGGGATGATCCATATTGCCACCGCATTATTCAACGCCTTTGCGGAGAGTCTCCACCACCAAATGCCAGAACACGCCAGCAACTCAGGCAATTTAAGCTCGACAACAACATCCTGCATCGATATGTTTATAATCCTAATGATGGACACCAGTGGGTGCCCGTTATCCCACGCTCTCTTCGTATGCAGGTCCTTGACGCCTTCCACGATGACCCATCTGCTGGTCACTTGGGATTCTACAAAACGTACAACCGCATTAGGAGTCGTTTCTTCTGGCCCGGCCTCTCCACTTCTATTGCCAAGTACGTCTCCTCTTGCGCACTGTGTCAACGACGCAAGCAACCAACTTTGCCTCCTGCAGGCTTGTTGCAACCCATCCCATGTCCCGCTGCACCTTTTGCCATTGTTGGTATAGATCTGGTTGGTCCTCTTCCCGTCACTCCCGCAGGGTATCGATGGATCGTTACAGCGGTTGACCACCTGACGCGGTATGCAGAAACCGCTCCCCTCCGCTCTAGTTCTGCCTCTGACGTGGCCACCTTCTTTCTTGAGGCCATTGTCCTGCGTCACGGTGCGCCACGCGTCCTCCTAAGCGATCGTGGCAAGACTTTTCTGTCCTCACTAATCGAAGAAGTTCTTAAAACTTGCGGCACAGTTCACAAGACGACATCACCATACCACCCTCAAACCAATGGTATAACAGAGCGATTCCATCGCACCCTAATCGATATGATCTCAATGTACATCGGACGAAACCACGACAACTGGGACACAATCTTACCATTTGTGACCTTTGCCCATAATACCGCTTCTCAACGCACTACAGGATATTCGCCTTTTTACCTCGTTTACGGCCGTTCGCCGACATTTACGATCGACGCTTCATTCTTCAACACTCCAAGTGTCAGTTCATCAACTATACCTGAACAATTTGTCTCCCGCCTTGAAAACTGTCGCCAACTTGCTCGACTCAGGACAGAAGCCAGTCAACATGATCGCAAGGAGCGCTATGACAGCACTCACCGTGAAGTCTCTTTCCGTCCCGGAGACGAAGTGCTCCTATGGACGCCCACTCGTGTTCCCGGATTGTGCGAAAAGTTCCTGTCGCGATTCCTCGGACCCTACATAATTATTCGGCAAACATCCCCTGTTAATTATCTTATCACTCCCCTTGAGGGTTCTCCAGACCGTCGCTGCCGTGGCTCAGAGATTGTCCATGTTTCGCGTCTCAAGCCATTCGTTCGGCGTATCTCCCCAGTCTAAGGCACGGCCAGGCTGGCCGCTTTGGCCCGCGGGGAAAATGTGTGAGCATTGTTCATCTGCTTCATCTTCTCACCTGTAAATATTCATCATCACCGCTTAGGCTGGGGCAGCGGGGCTTGGTCTCGACAATAAAGAGGAAGAGGCTTGCGGTCTGAACGTTGTCTCACAATATGTCTACTCAGGGCAGGCAGTGACCCCTGATCCGAATCATGCGGCTGAAGTAATTAGGAGGATTAGAATGGGATGGAGCGCATTCGGAAAGCATTCTAAGATAATGAATGGTAGCTTACCAGTGCCTCTGAATAGGAAAGTGTATAACACCTGCATCTTACCGGTGCTCACCTACGGGGCAGAAACTTGGAGGCTAAGAGGGTTCATCTTAAATTGAGGACGACGCAGGGAGCTATGGAACGGAAAATGGTAGGTGTAACCTTAAGGGACAAGAAGAGAGCCGTGTGGGTTAGGGAACAAACGGGTGTTAAGGACATATTAGTACAAATTAAGAAGAAGAAATGGGCGTGGGCGGGCCATGTAATGCGAAGACAAGACAATCGTTGGTCAATAAGGGTAACAGAGTGGATTCCTAGAGAACGCAAGTGTGGCAGGGGACGGCAGAAAGTTAGGTGGGCAGATGAGATGAGGAAGTTTGCGGGAATAAATTGGGCCCAGTTAGCACAGGACAGGGATAATTGGAGATCCATGGGAGAGGCCTTTGCCCTGCAGTGGGCGTAGACAGACTGATGATGATGACTATCCTGCGAGGCAAGTCTGCAGCTACTGCTTCAAAAATTAGCGGGCATTAAATTTGATCTAATAGGGCTTAGTTGGGTTAGGGGAAGGGGGGAAGCTTTTACAGTGCTGAAACAGGGCCGTCTTAGGTTAGGGCGGTATTGTGGACAAAAGATAAGTAGGAATGGAATTTCTGACCAGCAAAAGCTTTGCTGGCGATATAAAGGAGTGCATCACCATTAACGAGAGGCCACCCGGTGCTTTAGTTCAGCTGAATGAGAGGTAAAAAAAAATGAGGTGGCTGAAGCGCTACGCACCCACATCCAACCACGCCGACTAGCTCATTCAACGCTTCTATGAAGATGTGCAATTGGCAATGGCTAAAGTAAAGGCGCAGTATACCATATTTATGGGAGACTTAAGTGATAAAATAGGCAAAATTCAGGCTAGAGAGAGGGCAGTTGGGCACTATGGCGTGGGGCGTAGGAATGAAAGAGGAGGCTTATTGGCGAAGCCCGCAGAGCGGGATAACTTGGAGAGCATGAATACCTTCTTCCTCAGAGGAAGAATCTGAAGTGGATGTGGAGAAGTCTGAATCGCGAGCATAAAAATTCATACAACTTCATGGTACGCGATGACCCTGGCGTCGTGCCGGATGTGGGAGTTATCGGACGGGTTAGGTGTAGTGAACATGTAATGCCAATGACTTCATATTCAATCGGTCTGAAAAAACATTGCGCCATTATTAGATCTGGCGGCCCCATTCCACCAATTTCCCACAAAGATCGGTGCATCGCGATGGCACAGTACCTTTCTTATTCGGAGCAAAAGCTGGAAACGCACTTGTCCCTATTTTACCAGTGGGTACCCGCGCCACTGGCGGATGCCTTCCTGCCTCCCACCGAAGCGGTGGATGCTCAACAATAGGATTTTCACCAAGGCTAAACCGGGCTAGCCACCAGGAGGCACCGCAATTAGCTAATGCCAGAGAATTCGGTTAATGGACTAACCGTAAGGCTAAAAGTCGGATAATTCAAGAGTGCTCTGCAGAAGAGATACAGAGCTCTAACCAAGGAAGCCGACATTTGTGTTCTGGAACTCAGGAATGATGACACACGTATTATGATTGTGTGTGCAAGTGAACTTGGAGGTAAGATTGTTAGACAGCATGCTAGTAAACATGCGCACGAGAAGAACGTCTTCACAACAGGATAGCATGAGGCTACCCATCCTGGATACCTTCGGAGAGGAGCCTTCGCATTTGGAGAAGATATGGAAGGGTATGGAGATGAGCCTTCGCAGTTGTAGAACCGTCGCAATATGGAGAGTATCGAGCAGGCTATAAATAATGGAGGGAGCAGGAAACTGGTATAGCATAGCGATAATCAGACGTATGCAACTAGAGATGAACAAGGGAAGAGAAGGAGAGGTAAGGAAAGGCAGGCATGTTAACGAAACGTGCGTCCGGTGGTCATCGGCTATAAGGGTGGGATAGTTATAGTCGCCGGGGAGTTCTACAGAAACCTGTACAATAGCCGCGATAACTTGGATGTATTTAATGAGGAAGTAGCTCAGAATGGGTAAACATTCCACCTGTGTGACATAGGAAGTAATGAAAGCTTTGAAACACATGCAAACGGGAAAGGCACCTGGTAAGGATCAGCATGTCAAAACGCAGCAGAGCAGATAATTCCAAGTATTTCAGAGAGGCCTTTGCCGTGCAATGCCGCAGACAGGCTGCAGTGAGGGCGTCTACACGCTCTCGTCGTCCGCGACGCCACTGTAATCAAGTTATGCCACCGGGCACAATCTCATACTCTAGTCCACCACCAAGTTGGACTACCTTGCAGGGACCAAAGTATAATGTCGCCGGAGCTCTTAATGCGATAGCGCTAATGGTATCGCTTCGCGCAAATTCCGAAGTCAGTGTCGGCGTCTTGGCTGTGGACGAAAAAATGAGCGTTGTCGGTGAGCGAAACATTGACCTAGACGCAATCAAAAAACAGTAGAAACATTTGGGGACCAGGGAGTCGAACCTGCGACCAACTCGCTCCGGCACGCTATGCGCTGTGGGTTCGGTCATACCACCTCTTTTTCTTGTAGTGGGTGAAGTGTTACATGAAAAGGATGCACAGGACAGGTACGCCTACTTTGTCCGTTTTGCATGCATCGCTGTGTGCACCTCAAGATGAGCAATTACCAAGCACCTCACGGCTGAATGTTAATGGTGCCTACTTTCGAAACTCCATCGACAAGTTTTAATGGCGCGTCTATGACAAGTGGTGCAAGACGACCAGAGATGCCCCGCAGTTCTACAACTCGCACTTTCTATCAAGCGATGTCATGACACTTTCCTAGGCGACCGAAGAGGATTGCAAGCGGATGAGAGGCTGATGTAAGTTGGGCCAGGCATCGCTATCACATTCAACACTCAAGGCGAAGCTTAAGGGTGAAAATATTTTCTCTGTGCTCTCCGAACCCAAACCCAGACACTGTCGCCCAGCTGGTATTTTGTGTGGCGTCATGGATGTTGTAGTGATGGCTCTCGCCCCCCAACTGCTTTTTATAGGCAGGGCCAGAGAAACCATGAGGTTTCTCTGGCGCTTTGCAAGTGCTTACTTCTAGTAACACCGAGGTCTTTTTTGTAGGTGAAAACAGGTAGCATCGCGTCAACCGCCGTCGTCGGGCTCTTTGTGTAAACAAGCTTGTATGGCGTCAACTCTGTCGTTTTTTGAGCGGCCGTGTTTTTTTTTACGTGAAAGTTACATATTGAGGTATGGCGTCTCGTGTCTTGTGTTTTGATGTCACGGCAAATTACCGTGATTTAAAGCTCTAAAAATAGTCTTAGTCAGCAGTTCACTACTTTATAAATAACTCCGTCAGCGGCGGCGATTTTCCCATATAAAACGACGTCAGCTGAAGTTCGGGCGTACAATGCCAGCGCCGGAAGCTCGGCTGGTTGACTGGCTCACACGTTGAAAGTATTTCCTTAGCCCGTCGATGCAATCACACAAGGTAACCACAACGTGCCGCGCGTTTTGATTCATTGTGGTCATTCTTGTGCGGCAGGTAAAGAGAGAATGCGTTTCTTTATCTGCTCATGTATATATCGTCGCGTGTATACACTATTTTTTTTAGAATAGCGCTGAAGCATCAGCTGAGGGTGTTTGTGCGTATATCCCGCAATTTTCAAAACGTTCGTTATAATTGGGGATTTCCAAAATCAACAATATGGCGCAGTTATGGGTGCTCTCGACAATGCTTCCTTAACCTTGCGAACGATCCAGGCGTCCACTGGAGTAGCAGCTTTATAATTGATGCAAATAGAGAACGCGCTTCCATGGCACTCTTTTACACTCAAGCTCGCAGCGGCGTAATTTTAGCACATAAAAATTTAGGTGAGTGGTCCTTACCAGACATCCATGGCACTGTACAAATTCATTGTAATCTGTTGCCTTCGCTGGTAGTGTGCAGATCTATTGTAAAGAGGTGTTAGGAGTAGAGCACTGCACTGGCCTTATTTTGCGGCCCGAGCCCTCTATTTGAAGCCCCAGGCCGCCCTTGGGCCATGCTTCCAAGCTCGAGCCCGCTCGTCCAGAGTCAGCGTGCGGTTGTGTAAGCTCGGCTTTGGCATGCTGGATAAAATTTGTTGGCAGCGGTAAACATCATTTTTGCCTTAATTACCCTTTGTAACCGGCGATCTGATTAAATTTGGTGTTTAAATGCAATATGTGTTCCTTTGACTGAGCGGGTTGATGGTACTGACGGTTAAGCTGTAGCGCTTATGATTTAGGACGCAAGTTTGATTCCTGGCAATGACGGCCACATTAGGACGGGAATTAACCAAGAAATCGAGTGAATTTGGATTTCGATGCATATTAAACAACTCCGGATGGTCAAAATTGCTTTGGCTCTTCCTCTTAATGTTCACTCTTGTCTATCGTTGAAAATAAGGTTATTCACTCACTCAATCCTGGTGCTGTCTATGCCTTGTAATCATATGGTGGATATTGAACGTGATGCCTGACGGTGTCAATGAAATGTACCAACAAGAATAACCTTTACAATAAAGGTTTATTGATACTGTGTCACGGAAAAAACTTTTGTTATGATGCTATATGTTGCAGTGACCTACATGGGGCTTACACAAAATTTAAAGGGACGTCTACCGCCTTTCTCCAAATTCCTGCCTTTTTTATCGCAATAAAAAGCGCGCCATTCGATTTGCTCTTGCTCGCAGCGGTTTCGCTGAGATATCAGCGGATGTTTCTAAAACAGATTTTTTCGTTATTAATGACCACCCCTTCTGTATTTTTAGGGACGGCGGCAACAGTGCTTACTGGGCTATGGTGTGCCACCATAACTGGGATTCTGCAATATTTTTTAGAAATGAAACTTACTCTTCGGCATGAAAGAACATTATCAAATAGAAGTCTAAGTAAAAACATTTGTTTTTAAGCACGATAATAGCGCCGGCGGGCGAATTTCTTGTTTTTTCGTTAGACTTCAAGGCTGAAAATCATCACAGAGGCTGGCGGTACCGGATATTTTTGACAACTTTCTTGATAAAGCTCAAAATGTTTGTCTTTCTTTATAAGGTAGAAGCATGCTCGTTTCCGTAATTGTAAGGAACCATCTTCTGATTTTTACCGCAACCGCAAAAAAAAACAAAAAAGCGAACAATAGCAAGACTGTCCCTATAAAGGCACCCTTTATAGCACTTCTCCACTACCCGTTTTTTTTATTAGCGGGTCACATAGACCAATGGCTCAGGATATTTTTACATGTGTCTACGCAACCATATCAGTTGATTTAATGCTTTAATCGCTCAATGAAATCATGACATGGCTATCGGCCGCGTGTGCACGTAGGGGCGCTCGGCAGTACTCTGCGATGAAAGTGACGACATAACGGGCACACCTTTGATTGGAGAGAAGTGGCACATGAATACTCGCGGCACTACATCGGTAAGCGAGGTAATATTGGGCTTTGTTTTTCTATTGGGTAGATTTTTACTAAACACCAAATAGGCGGAGTCGCAGCTGATAGATCACCACAGTTAGAAAACGCGATAGAGGCACTAGCTCCGTTTTCGCATCTTGCCTTTTGATTCCAGGAGTCGTAGGCCCATACGCAAGAAATCTCTATTTGATTCATCTTCCTTGTTTACGTTCGTTACTCGCTGAAGTGCTGAACCACTGGCCCTACGCTCCGTGTGGTGAGCCACGATTGCGCATGCAATGCTTACACCCGGTAATCCGCGCTACGTAAAGTGCTTTGCGCATTGGGGTTTATTGGAAACGCTCAAACCTAAAATTCTCCATTCCCACTTCTGTTCTTAGATGCCTGCGCGTTTAGGAGAACAACCTGTGAAGAAACGTTGCGCAGTATGGTCGTATGTTGTATATGGTCGCCGGCCCGTCTCAGTGGTCATGACGGTGAGTTCGGAGGCGATGGCACTTCCCGTGGACTGTAGTTACAAGGAAAGATGCGTAAAGCCTCAGTTCGAAGCAAATGTACCCACTATCACTCTGACAAGTCGGAGCGGTCAGGCAAGCTGATAGCTGTCTGTGCGCACGCCCGCACTCCATGTTGTTTGTCGACCAGGCAACAGCGTCATCACTACGGTGGAGCGATTGTACAGCCATGGCCTACGAAATGCCCTTACGTAATTGCTTCAAGCCTATTTCATTGGCTACGCGCAATATTGCACGTGGAAGGTCTAATGCGATCGCGTGACCGCACGAAACTGAAGTTGAGGGTGTGCATTGTTTTGCTTGGATTTTGACTTTGCTTAATAACTTCGCACTGCCTCCTCTCATCGCTCTCATTCTTGTAGCATTTGTCTGTCCACCCTGCAGTCTACGCAACACACAGATAGAGAAGCCGCTTTTTTCGGCATCTGTATCGGAGTACAGCACGTACACAGGTGTAGAAACAAGGCAGAGCATGCTATCGAATCGGAAAAGCGCAGGCACACCAAAAGGGAATGAAGATAGAGAAAGGAAAACATTAAGCGAGCGCAACGAAACAGACGTATGCAGATACGTGTAGAAAAACGATCGATGGAGTGCCATTCTATGCTACTTGACAAGATTTCAGAAAGAGGGGACGTTTTTGGCAAGAGATGATTTCGTAAAGTGCCGCTATAATTTGTACCCGCCACAGCCTACACTACCTCCTCTCTCCGTTCTCGCTCCTTTCGCTTCCCGTACGATAGTCTTTCTTGTGATACTTGAACGCAGAAATTTTGGTCTCTGTGTGTGTGTGTGTGTGTGTGTGTGTGTTAAATTTGTCCCCCTGCGATCGAAAACAAATTAAAATAATGTGGGGGTAGCCCGCACCACCCGAAGGTATATCGGGCTTACAGCCAATTGTAAATTAAAAAAAGAAGGGAAATATTCCCGAAAGGTGAATTTCGAGGGAGAGCCAATTATCTAACAAAAAAGGTGGGGGAGGGTGTAGGAGGCCAAAGCAGTGAGGGGTCAATCTGCGCGTAATGAGGCGTGAAAGTTTAAGGTCATGCCAATTACGATAATGCCGATTTGAATTGCCAGCAGAGAAGGCTCCCGGGTATAGTTTAGTGCAGATGTGCCAATGTATATGTTTTAAATGCGTGAAATGCAACAAACGTAATGCCCTATCGCGAAAACTGAGCAGCTACCAATTATATAAACTATGGTTTAGTCCACGTGTTTTTGTGGTGGAGAGACAAGATGCTGCTGTCGGGGGTTGTCCTTCACTGTAAAGAACGTGTCCCCTTCACGTGGTGCTGGTGCCGAAGGGCAAGGCGATGAGAAGGCGGGCAGAAGGAGTCGGTCCTTGTGCAGCAGATGACTTGGGGACCAGGGACACCAGCATGTAGAACATGTCCAGTTGACGAGGGCGTGGTGGCAATGGGAAAATGACGATCCAAAGAGTTGGAGACAAGGAAAAATGCTTGAGGAGACGGGCTGTTATGGAGTGCCGGTTAAGGTGTGTGTGTGTGTGTGTGTGTGTGTGTGTGTGTGTGTGTGTGTGTGTGTGTGTGTGTGTGTGTGTGTGTGTGTGGTGTGTGTGTGTGTGTGTGTGTGTGTGTGTGTGTGTGTGTGTGTGTGTGTGTGGTGTGTGTGTGTGTGTGTGTGTGTGTGTGTCCTGCTTTTCGATTCAGTAGAATGGCGAAACTTTAACCCCTTCCTCAACGACCACCCATCTTGATCTGGTTTCTGCGTTCATACTTGTGAACACAGCCGACCAAAAAGCAAATATTACGCATAACTGAGGCGCAACATCAATACGTAAGTATTAAATGGTGTGTTCATTTAGTATAAAATACATAGATGTGTAATTCTAAAGACCCTAGCGCTTGTTAGAAGCACTAAAGATGCGAAGCTATGCATGAAAAAGCGGACGTTTCCTACGCTTCGGTAAAACGGCATGGTGCTGCCACCTAGCAGTAGCTCTGGGTACTACGCAAGCTTCTTGCGTTTCCCGATACCATGGCCAGATGGCGTCCATAGCCTCCAGATGGCAGCGCTGCCTCCATTTCATCAATGCCAGCCACATGCGGCCGATTCAACATAGACGGGGCGCTGTCTGAGGCAAGGCTAAACATAAATGGCCATTTGATGATATAGAACACACTCTACAAGACATGCCCAGACAACGCAGGGAAAAGATCGACGAGCAGATTGCAGCGGAGAAGCGCCGGCGTGCCGATGCCCGTCGTCTCAAGCGTGCCCAGGAAACGTCAGAGCAACGAGCTCAGCGGCTAGCGAAAGATCGTGAATCGAGGCGCGCCCGGAGGCAACAGGAAACAGACGAGGTGCGCGATGCGCGAATTTTCACTGACCGAGAGGCTAAGGGAGCGTACCCGACGGCTGAACAGACGCCCGAAGCTCGTGCCGAACCGCATATGAACCGGGACTCATGTAGTACGGCCGGTAGAAGACTATCGTCGGCGACATTTGCAGCGAAGCACGGAGATACGCGGCCAATTTTTTCTGCAGGACGATTGGTCAGGTCTCCTTCGCGGTTGCCCTTAGAGATGCGCGGATCATGCTCTTTGGTGGCAGTTTTCTTTTGCCTTGGCCCCATTTTTCAACGAGCTTCCGTGTATGGACAGTAGCGCGCGCTTTCTTTTCTGCGACTCGAGCGAATGGACAAACAGAGGTGACACTTACTGGCGCCAGAGAGAGAGTGGTTCAAAAGAAAGAAAGTTGATGTGTTTTCTTTTGAACCGCTCTCTCTCTGGCGCCATTAAGTGTCACCTCTTTTTGTCCATTCTCTCAATCAGGCTTTTTGTTTGGGAGTAGGGAGGGAGGGTGATAACACACGAACATAATGACGCCAATGCTCTCAAGCGCATGAAAAAAGGATAGAAAAAAAAATTACAGCCCTAGCACTCCGTACAAATGGTTGACCAGCG
The DNA here is from genome assembly GCA_013339685.2 of Hyalomma asiaticum. Lineage (NCBI taxonomy): Eukaryota > Metazoa > Arthropoda > Arachnida > Ixodida > Ixodidae > Hyalomma > Hyalomma asiaticum. The sequence goes on along the minus strand of JABSTT010002616.1, from coordinate 6,342 downwards.
AAGCTGGAATGTGCGGCCCGGATGTTTAGCAGTGGGTTAAACCCGATACAGACGTCGCAGCCGAAGCCAAAGTGCCGCTGGAGAAAGTCTCGCTGAAAGCGGGCTTTCGCCCCGCGAACGCGCTCCCGCGATCATCACGTCGACGCTGTTCTGCCCGCAACGCTGCTTCCTCGGCGCGCAGTCGTTGCAAGCGTTCGACATCGCGAGCTAACATCCGTGGCTTACCCATTTGGAAGCTCAAAGTCGAAGCTGATGCGCGCGTGCTGGGCGCCACAGCTGCGACGATGGACGACGTCACTCACGGGACAGCCAATGGCACGCGCGCTTTGGTACGGTGCAGAGAACGACGTCACTCGAAGGCGCAGCCAATGGAGATCGCTCGCGGTCCACGGACGAGCGGCTTTTCGTTTCTCCTCGCGATAAACAGCTTTCGCTGTAAAATCCGCGCATCTCTACGAGGTGAATCATGATGAGGGGGCGAAGAACTGGGTATTCTTACCGTAAATCACCCGTGACATTGCCCACTCACGCATGTAAATGAGTGACAAGGCGTGTGTACCGTATATATAGTGTTTTATGTGTCATAATTTGCACATTCTATTGAGTTCTGGATTGCGTTTTCCTTTCGTTATGACAGCTTGTGGTCCGTGAAATGTCGAGTCAATGATTTTTCGATCGGATATAACCGGAAGTTGGCCAGGACAAGGACTATGCATGTTCCCCACGTGGTTGTCGATTGTTTCCACTGATACGAACTGCACCGTAGAGCAATTCGTATGACTGGAACAAGTCCACTTGTAGAAGCCTTGGCTCCTGCGACATTCCCTGTTGTGAATCGTATTTTGCGAACTGGCCGTCGTTTCGAGCCTCCATGTTCTCCTGAGCTTCTTCTATTACGGTAGTTTCTAGTTATGCGAAATTCACCGTAGAACGTATCGAGACGTAATATACTGCACTAGCCAGTCGCTGTCTGTGATGTCAACGTTGAAGTATCCGACAAGTACGCATGGTTAGTTCTTTTACTTTGTTTCGCAATCGCGAATGGCTAGATTGATGTCCTTTTCTAGGTTGCCTCGGGAGAGATTCGGGGCCAAGTGCACTGTCATGGCAACGGTTCCGTCGGATAGTTTTATTGTAGCTTCTCTGCAGTACTGAGATTGGCTCGTTATTGGTCGCTAGAGATTCAGCGTGGTCTATTGCAATTTCACGTATATCTCAACACCACCCGCGATAGCTCAGCGTCTTCTCTGCAGACGACGTGGAAGAACCCTTTGATGTGCGGTCTTTTCGCGTTCAACCTTTCGGTAAAGCAAATAACGCCTGCTTTCGTTACTATGGGATCTCGTTCGATGTCGTCTGCGAGGAAGCCAGCGTTCGAATAGACCAGGGATCGTGGCATCTTCAAAGGCTGTGAGGCTCCGGTCAAGGAAATCGTGCTTGAACCCTGCATCGGCGCCTCCAATCTCCGGTAGCAACGCTTCTGGCAATTCCCACTGCTTCCCAAGCGGTCGCCTTTGCGTAGCAGCTTGTTGTCTATGTAGACATTGAGCTGGTGCTTCCTGAGGTCTCAACGCCGGGTCCGCTTGGCGTTTTCGCCGTTCAGCCGCCGCAGCTTTTTGTTGGTGCTGCTGTTATGCCAGTGCTTTACGCGCCGTCACCTCCGGAGTAGCAACTTGTTGTAGGCGTCGGCGTTGCTTATCACGGGCAAGAGCGCCTTCACGTTCGTTTTCATCCATGGCAGAATCAGAATGTGTGGTCTGGAATGCGTTTATATACGCATTTGCACCGCAGCACCCTCTAGTGTATTTTCAGTGCAGCGTACGTTGTGCTGTCATGTCGCCTATATGTTAGGTTATGTTTCGATTTGACACGATGCCATGCCTTGTTCTCGTACTGGGCACTGGGATCCCCTACATATACCGTACATATGCACTGTTTGGGTGCACTGCATCCAGGATGCGTGTGTGTATTTCCCCGAGGAGTCGCGCAAGCGAGAGGGAACACGAAGAGGCGCGAGGAGAGAAAGGGACCGGCCGGAGTGGCGAGCGCCCCTTCCGCTGTCATGTTGCACCCCTGCCCACAATCGCGTCCATGGTTTTGCCCCGCGTCCCACACGGCAGGCTCGTACTACAGAATCGCGTTGGCGTTAGCGGTGGGCGCGCTAGCGCCCGCCCCTGATGCTCTTGGCTCTGGCAGTGGTGACACGAGCAAAATAGCGAGAGCGCCGAAGGCGCGCCACGAAGCGGCAACCTTTATTAAGTGCCCCCCCCCAGTTTGGCTTTGGGTTTGGGAAAACTTTATTGATAAAAGTCCGGTGACACGGGCAAACACGGCAGGCACATACTACAGAATCGCGTTGGTGTCAGCGGCAGCGCGCTAGCGCCCGTCGCTGACGCTCCTGGCTCTAGCAGTTCTGACACGAGCGAAACAGTGAGAGTGCCGAAGGCGCACCGCGAAGCGGCGATCTATGTTAAGTGGCCCCCCAGTGACACAGGCAAACCCCGGCCATCCCGGCCGTGCGTACTACCACCGAGAACAGGGGTGCAAGCCGGCGGTGGAACAGCCGTCCACCGGCATGGTTCCCTCACGTGCTCTCCTCGTGCTCCGCGTTTTCCTCGTAGCGGGTGCGACTACTCGGGGAGTCCCAAATATGCGTGTACGATCGGCCCACACATGCACACACGCCGTCTGACTGCACTGTCTCCAGGAGGGGCCCACATGCACACACTCATATTGTTCTGTAGGGCAGTATTGCAAACGACCCTGCTGCAATGAGAGAGGGATAACATGGAGGGCCTCGCCCCTAAAGTCCTTCGTTACCGCCATGGCGGCAATAAAATGCACACAGCTTGCAAAAGTTCGCCCGAGGCTAGAACAGAGCGAAGGTGGCCGACCGAATTCTACCAAATATGCGAACCAGCCTAATCCTGGAGTCCACTTTGTTAAGACTGGCTCACACTCCTACAGTCTCCTTCTAACTTGTGATATAGTAAGTATTTTCTACGAAGTACTACGTGATCGTTTTCGCGGTAACATTTAACGTAACAGTTCTGCCTGGAATAAGATAATTTGGCTAATTAGGTAAATAGATGAAGTAGACTGTACCGCTATACATGCCATACCAATTTGTTCCTATGCGAGAACATAGCTATTGAGGCAATTGGGTTACTCAGAGCGAATTGGACTGTATCGGGTATACAATGTTATACTCATGCAGTTGTCCCGATACGAGAAAGGCGCTAATTAGGCTAAGTTAATAATCATGCGCTGTACTAATGGTTCGTCGTATAGTTCCGCATCTCCTGCCAGGACCGCGCATGAACGACGGTATGAAACCTGGAGGAGGCAGTGTACTGCAATTGACACATAGCAAGCAGCCACTGGGACGCCTGCTTGCTACTTTAGCGCCCATCGGGCCATCCTTGGGACAGTTCAGACACAACAGCTATAATACCTTCCAAATATATGTGTTGAACTTTAAATAAATATGGTTATTCTTAACTTGCAACCATAACTTAAAGAGAAGTAAGAACCAAACCTAAACACTCAGATGTTCGAAGCTATACGATAAAGATGCAACCATACAGAGGACCATGCTAAATAATAAGGTTAACCGCACCTCTCACTAAGCACACCTATGCATAAATTATTTGAACCACAACCAATCTTTATTTCAGCTCAAGTGTCATAGTTACCACTTCACAAAGCCGAGGCTATGGGAAAAAGAGCTCAGGAGCGTGTAAGTAAAGTATAACTTATAGCTGAGCTTTATGCTGTGGCATCTAGCTTTACCTGTGCAAGTACGAAAAAAAGAAAATGCATACTTTGCTTGCAGATAGCGTTTGTTCCTTAAAGAAAAACACTCTAGTGCTTAGGATATCTTTAAGGGCATATTTACACAGCGCCGGCAATCTGTGGCACAATATGCGTAGAGTGCACAAGGCGGGTATCTTTCGTTATTGATTGATTTGTGGGGGTTGAACATCCCAAAACCAGCTCTGATTATGAGAGAAGCCGCAGTGGATTTCTTAGGAAATTTCGACCACCTGGGGTTCTTTAATATGCACTGACATCGCACAGCACATGGGCCTCCACATATCGCCTAAATCGAAATGCAGCCGCCGCGGCCGGGATTTGATCCCGCGACCTTCGGATCAGCAGCCGACTGCCATGACCACTAGACCACCGTCGCGGGGAATCTTTCGCTATAATAGGCAACATTGGAGTAAATCATTATATTTCAGAAAATGGGATGGAAGCTTTGCTCTTGCAGTGCACAGATCCCCACACTCACATATGTGGCTGTCTTGGTAACACAACAAAACTTATCCTATCCAAGGACACTAAGGCGAATTAATCAGCGTAATCATCAATGCCCTGTTCACCGAAGAAATGTGTACTTGCATTTTTCTTAATAAGGTTCAGCCTTCGTTTGGGCATTTCCATCAATGAAATATTTTACATGAGGTTACATGTAGCATAACGGGGCTGTGTGCGGCTGAGCATCGCCGACGTGCTTGCGTCAGTGCTGCCCATTTCTGGTGCATATTTGTTCTATGTCCTTGAGCAGTAGTATACCTCTTTGACTTCATATCGCATGTGAACGCCTCACGGAAAGATCAGGTAAAATATTAGAATACTCACCTGTCTTATAAAAATACCCAACAACTTTTACAACCCCACAGGTTTTATTATTATTTAGGTACACCATTTCAAGATAATCCTCGTCTGTAAGAGTTAGAAAGAAACAATCAAATCAGGCTGTGTGGAGAAAAATGATCATTAATTGTTTCACTGCACAGCACAAGTTTGAGCAGGTCTCATCATCACCCTGGCAACACCCGCCGCGTGACTGTGAGTGACTAAACAAACTTTTTATTGGTCCTAACAAAGCGCGATAACTAGTGCACCAGGCTGGTCCCAGGACGAGACGGAAAGCCTAGCCTGCGCTGGACGACAAGGATTTGCTCGGCAAAGGCGGGACTTCGCAGGAGCATGTCCCACTTTTCCTTGGCGAATTCGGACCCGGCGACCCGCACTCCCACAGCATGTGAGACAATGTGTCAGGCTCTCTGCAATCCGCGCCGGAATAATAAGGGTGAACGTTGGTGTGTATGCTATTAAGGGACACCATATATGGATAGCAGTTAGTTGGCAAGCGTCTGAGCGTGACAACTTGCGGCCTGCTTAGTCTGGAATGTGGTGGCGGGACGACCCCCCTATCTAAGTAAAATAACTTAGTAATTTATTTTGTGTGATAGGATTGTCTCCGCGTCCGGGGGAGAGTAGCCAGAGCCGACAGCAGCGCGGTCCGTAAAGCCACGCGCAGTCTCGTTGTCGGATTCATTGACGTTCCGATGACCGCGTCGATCTCCCCGACAAGATAGGAAACCAATGGATTGCATATGTATGGCTGTTGTCATGTTCGGTGCTTATCAGGATGCCTGTCGAGCTATGCATCCATTCTGGAATGCCCTGACCGCTGCTTTCGAACCACTACATAGCCTATCTCTCCCACCGTCTCGCATGGTGAGCCACTTCAGAGTCCGTCCTCCGAACCGAGGCAGAGTAGATTACTTTGTTGAGCATGTATATACGAAACTTAATGACGTTTCTACTTAATGACGTTATTTCAGTGAATGGTGCCCCACCTCAGTCGCTGGCCTTCCTTTCACGGTGAACGATGATATCCTGCGCTCCTGCTCGACACAGCAAAAACTCGAGACTTCATACGACCCTCCACCAAACGACCTGAACGAGCCCTTGAACGAATATCATCCTCCAATCCCGTGGGAGTAGGGCGTGCTTTAAAATACGCGTTGGGAAATCACATTCCTTGAGACGTTGCACTGCCATACGCGATGTTCGCCCATAATTCCTCCCGTGACGATACTGCAGGGTACTACCCATGTTATCTCTTGTTCGGAAGCGAACCAGCGTTGCTGTTGGACACGTTCCCTCCCCCCCCCCCCAGCTGAAAATTGGAACAGTGCTTACGCCCGCGATGCAATTGTCGACGCTGACGACGCTCGCGTGCTTGCCCGTACCAGACTCATGCCTTCACAAGAATCTCAGTAGCGACGTTATGACCTGCGTCATCGCAGCGAACATTTTTGTACTGAGTCCTTCGTTTTCCGTTGGCCTCTGACACTACCCCTAGGACATTCTGAGAAGCTGCGTTCTTGTCCTACAGACGTATATCGTGCTCTTCTACAAATTACAGACGTCACGTACAAAATTGCTTCTGAAACTCTCGCAACCTCTTTGGCTCTGCTATCACTAGATGTCGTTTATGTCTATCGGCTCAAGCGTCACCATAAGCCCTCAGTTCTAGCTCCATAG
>JABSTT010002615.1:0-38135 GCA_013339685.2 Hyalomma asiaticum | reverse complement strand
TGAATACCACCCCTGGCATTGTTTCAGATGATGATTTGTTAGGGCTGACTGAGACTGAACTCCTGGAGGGTTTCAGCGAACAGAATATTCTCAACATGAAATTAATTAAGATGAGGCGTGACGGCAAATAAATCTAGACTAAACACCTGATACTTACTTTCAACTGAAATGCTCTCCCTGACACCACTGATGCCGCGTACATCAAGCTTCGAGTTAGGCCATATATACCAAATCCTCTCAGATGTTTCAAAGCCCAGCGATTCGGCCACAGTTCACAGAACTGCCGAGGTCGGCAAACTTGCGCCAAAGGCAGTGATCATGAACACATATCTGATTCCTTTAAAAACTCTCTTCATTGTGTGAACTGTGATGGGGAGCATGCCGCATACTCGCGGTCATGCCCATGTCGGAAAAAAAATTGGCAGATCCCCCTTGCAGTGGGAATCCAGCAAATGTGAAGCACGCATCAAGAACGTAAAATGAATTTGGATTGTGGTCTCGCTATACCGAGTTTGGTACATATGAAGTAAACGAAACGGCCACAAGAGCGCCATGACTGTGGCATGTAAACTATGCCGCTCATACACGCATGTCATGATTCTAACGTTATGACCTGTCAATAGCGTTCGTTGTGCAGTCGTGTTGTGCCACAGCAATATTGGTATACATCCCATTAACGAAACGAGTGGCATGTAGATCATGCCGCTCATGACATGCATGTCCCAATTTTCATGTTATGGCCTGTCATATGTGATCGTCATGCAGTCATGTTGTGCCAAACCAATTTTCGTATACATCCAATTAACGAAACAGCAGTATAGCGCCAGGACCATGGCATGTAAATCATGCCGGTCATGACATATAACATGAAAATCATGACATGCATGTATACGAAAATTCGTATGCTACAACACGACTGTATTACTATCATAAATGACAGGTCATAACTTGAAAATCATGACATGCATATCATGATTTTCAAGTTATGACCTGTCATTTATGATAGTCATGCAGTCGTGTTGTAGCATACCAATTTTCGTTTACATTCCATTAACGAAACGGCCAGGAGAGCACCAAGACCGCCGCATGTAAATCATGTCACTCATGACATGCGTGTCATGATTTTCGTGTCATGACCTGTCATTTATTATTGTAATGCAGTCATGTAGTGGCATGCCAATTTCTGTATACGTCCCAATAACGAAATGCGTGGCATGTAAATCATGTCGCTCATGACATGCATGTCACTTTTTTCATGTTATTATCTCTAAATTATGTTCGTCATGCAGTCATGTTCTGGCATACCACTTTTAATATACATCCCATTAACGAAACGACCAGGAGAGCACCAAAACCGTGACATGTAAGTCATGCCGCTCATGACATGCATATCATGCTTTTCATGTTATGACCTGCCATTTATGTTCGTCATGCAGTCAAGTTGTGCCATACCAATTTTCAGATACATCCCATTAGCGAAACGGCCAGGAGAGCACCAAGACCGTTGCATGTAAATCATGCCGTTCATGACATGCATGTCATGCGTTTCATGTTATGACCTGTCATTTATGTTCGTCACGCAGTCATGTTATGGCATGCCAATTTTCGTAAACATCGCATGAGCGAAACGGCCAGGAGAGCACAAAATCGTAGGCGGCTAGATAGATAGATAGATAGATAGATAGATAGATAGATAGATAGATAGATAGATAGATAGATAGATAGATAGATAGATAGATAGATACGCTCAAACTCGCCGAACTTCGCTAAGAAATGCTTCGCATTTAAAAGAAAAGCAAATTGTCACAATGAAAGTAAAACAAAAATTGAGGGACCCTTAAGCTTCGCCTTTAAGAGTTGAACGCGATAGCGAAATCCGGTCCCTAGTGTGCACTTCAACCACTCAGTGCATACTTATTAGTGTGTGTTGTTACACACACACACACGCACAGACACACACACACACACGCGCGCGCGCGCGACATATCTATAGTAATGGTAGAGGTTTCCGATCTATTTAATAGCACTTTCATTCGTAAATGGTCACATTCTGTCGTCCTTCTTGCGTTAGCTATCTGACAGCTGTTCGATTTGTTCTTCTGGAGACCCCTTCCGGCCAACCGCAACAAGCATCGCCTTATGGTCGCTGAAACGGCGAACAGCACATTATCTAATGTTTGCCGTTTGCTTGATATGATATTGTCGCGTTGACGTACGGTCTTTCTTGAACACACCAGACGAAGAGACTATGAAAAGAATGAAATTTTATTCGGGCGAACCTGTGCCCAAAAGCAAGCTCTGGCTAGACTACGGCGGATGATGATGATGATGATGATTGTGGATTAGTTAAGGGAAAGACGCTAAGTTCTGCAGCCCATGTAGGGATCACGGCTAAGCGTCCGTGGGGGAAGGGGAAAGGGAGTGAAAGAGATAAAATATGAGCGCCGTAGTGGAGGTCTCCGGAAATTTAGACCTGGGGTTCTTTAACGTGTACTGACAACGCACAGCACACGGGCCACTGGCATTTTCGCCTCCATCGAAAATGCGACCGCCGCGGCCAGAATCGAACCCGCGTTTTCTTGGGTGGCATCCGAGTACCTTAACCACTACACCACCGCGGCGGACAACGGCGACGGCGAAAACAGCATGCGCAGTCGAGCGTCGGCGGTAAGAATGGCCGCGCGCCCTCACCAGTCCGGCACTTATATTCGCGACAAGGAACGCTTTCGAGCGCGAGCGTGTCGTGACATGGTGAAACAGAACATGAGCCACAGTTTTAACAAACGCGGCTCCAACGCTACAGCGACGCGTCGGTGCAAACCATGCAGCCGAAAGAAACTGTCACTGGAACACCAACGCTAGCACAGATAAATGCAAGTGGCAATATGTTCCCTGTCCTAGAACGGCGGAACCCTATAGGCTCTGCTGTAGTCGCATGGCCTCCGAGATGGCGGGCGCGCTCGCCGTCTCGGAGGCCATGGCAGTCGAGACATGTTTTTCACAATGTGTCACAGATGGCAGCACATTATCTAATGTTTGCTGTTTGCTTGATATGCTCAATAAAGTTTATTCCTCCTACAAATCGCCGAATGAGCCTACAAATCGCCGTATGGGCTCATTTTCGTCGTGACACCCGCCGAACGAAATGCGTTAAGAAGAGTCATTCCACTACCAGACATTTATGTGGTGTTTTTTTTCCGAGGCAGTTCCAAGTAACCTTCTTTCGCTTAATATTAATATGTGTGCAACTGTATACAGTTCAAACGCATTTACGGAAATATTTCCATGCAATAAAGAAAAAAAGAAGTAACATCGTGGCTTTGTGGTAGGACACCTGCTTGCCACGCAAACGGCCCGGGTTCGATCCTCAGTGGGACCGAAGATTTGTATTGTTCATTTTATTTGCATCTTTCTCGATTTTTCGTCACGGCCGATTTTTCGCTCACGCCGATTTTTCGCTCACGCACCGACACTGACGGCGGTATTTCTGCGAAACGAGCTCTCTAACGCTACCGCGTTAAAACGTTTCATATACAGAAACACGAAGGCAGGTGTCCTACCTACCAAAAACCAGCTTTGCCGAAGTGGCGCGTCAGGGGGCAGTGCCACGACGGCCTGCGGCGGCTGTCTGACACACACGTAGTGAGCCGGCGGTGGCGCCATCCGCTCCCTCGGTGGTTGCAGCCAGTGCTGCTCCACCATGCAAGAAGGACCCACCAACCTCCGGGCTCGGGGGCGCCAAGGTGTCGTCTTCTGAGGCGAGGCCATTAAAGCAAACGCAGCGCTCGCAAGAGCGCGTGCACAGCGCCTCGCAAGAGGCAATGGACGTAACACCGAGCATGAGGGCGCAGCCAGCGCCTAAGGATCGGCGCGATGCCGTCGACCACTCCAAAAAAAATCACCGCATATTCACGGGGTGAATGATGATGAGTGGGGCGAAGCTCCGGAAGGAATCATCGGTAAACCGTGAAACTCTTCCGTGCAATTCCGTGAAACTCTTCCTCGGCGCGTGCGTGCCTCCTGGCAGGCACGCGCCGCTGGCTACGTACTACTACTACTACTACTACTACTACTACTACTACTACTACTACATACATCGGGGACGCACGACCCACGCCTTAAGGAGCTTCGCCCCTAAAAAGAAAAATCTCGTGTCACGGCACCTGGAAAGGGTCCGTGAACAAATTTTCTATCCTTGAGTACACAGCACAAAACACATCTAAAATGGACACACAGATCTTACAGTGGAATGTGAGAGGACTTCTCCATAATCTCGATGATATTAGAGAACTCCTTAATAAACATACTCCAAAGGTGCTGTGTGTTCAGGAAACACATCTCAAGTCTACACAAACAAACTTTCTAAGGCAATATGCCATCTTTCGCAAAGACCGTGACGACGCTGCCGCCTCGTCGAGCGGTGTCGCTATAATAGTCGACAAAGGCGTTGCTTGTAAGCAGCTAAACCTCCGAACTTCCCTTGAGGCAGTTGCAGTCCGAGCAGTACTGTTCCGTAAGCTACTAACAATTACTTCTATTTACATTCCTCCGTGCTATCAACTTTCCAAGACACAATTTCAAAGCTTCATTGATGAACTTCCTCCGCCATACATAGTCGTTGGTGATCTAAACGCACATAGTCCCCTATGGGGCGACTCCCGTTTGGATGCGCGAGGACGCCTAATAGGACACTTTCTGTTCTCGTCAGGCACGTGCTTACTTAAAAAAAAAGAAGCAACGTATTATAGCACCTACACACAACATATACGCTTCTATAGATCTAAGTATTGTCTCGAGTACACTAATCCATATCTGGAGTGGTCCGTTCTCACGAATCCCTTTTGGGAGTGCCCACTTCCCAATTATGTTGATGCTAACAGAAGAAGATACATGCTCGCCTTGAGTTCCTCGATGGAACATGGAGTCAGCCAACTGGGAACTGTTCCGAGAGGTGACGTATTTAGGCGGAGATGACATTGCTGCTTTTAATGTAAAAGATGCTGTGGCATACCTAACAGGTTTTATCATTCACGCTGCAACAAAATGCATTAAGCTAACTATCGGAATGACTAATAAGCGTCGGATCCTATGGTGGGACTGGCGGGTGTCGGAAAGCGCGCAATAGTCAAAACAAAGTTCGGGGATTACTCAGCAATTACCCAACGTTCCTAAGATTCAAAGAACGCGAAGAGCGGCAGCCCCTTAAATGTAAACATTCGTCCAGTGAGGCTTACAACTGCCCATTTACTTGAGCTGAACTTAGCGCATCTCTTGCGTGGTGCAACGGCTTTGTAGACGCCAATTTTACCCTCTTAAATGATGTGTCTGAACCTACTCGGCGGCGCGAACGGCGGCATACGCCACCGCAAGCACAAGATTTATCCTGGTGGCTTGGAAGCATGACGGTGTCTTGGGCATGTGAACCGGATTGTTGGGGCAGTGACCATCATCCATTTCACTTTGGCCTTTATCCAAGCACTACTGGTCGTCTTCGGCGTCTCTGTCGTGTTGTGGACTGGGATCGCTACCGCTCGGTATCTCCAGCTATCACCAACAGAACCTGCGCCGATCCATCGGTTCATCTTCGCACCGCACTGACTGGGGCTACGCGCACGTCCTGGGTTGACGAATCTAGACCAACCCCAGATTTACAGCTTCTTCGTCTGTGGGCCGCACGCCGTCAAGCAGAAGTTGCGTCGCAGCGAGACCCAACTTCAACTGCGGCACGGATAGAGCTTCAACGCCGTACAGCCGTAGCTCGTCGTCATGAACGCCGCTTGGAACGAGGCCATTGGCTGGATTGGTGTGCTTCCCTCGGCGCTTCATCGTCAAATGCGTCAATATGGCGGACATTCCGAGCGATGGAACGTGGTCGCCGTCCCCCTGATCCTGCGGCATCGGCTATGCTGGCAGCTGGCCAGGCTCCGTCCACTTTCGCATCTTCAGCTGCCCGAGCCTTTTTTCCCGCCTTTGACATACCAGCACCCCCATTTACTGCACAAGCATGCCTCCCTACTGATGCTGGAATGCCACCTTCATGCGAAGATGTTGACGGCATTCAAGCACCTTTTACGATGGCCGAGTTTCTGGCAGCCATAGACCAAGCCAAGCCGCACAGTGCGCCGGGGCCTGACGGCATCCCTTATGAACTCTATAAAAACATAGAAGGAAACGCTCTTGTGCATCTCCTGGACACTATCAAGGATGTGTGGACAGGAAGCCTCATCCCAGATACATGGCGCCACGCGGTGGTGATCGCTATTCCAAAGCCAGGAAAAACTCCGCCCCGCCACGGTGGTCTAGTGGCTAAGGTACTCGGCTGCTGATCCGAGGGTCGCGGGATCGAATCCCGGCCGCGGCGGCTGCATTTCGATGGAGGCGAAATGTCGAGGCCCGTGTGCTGTGCGATGTCAGTGCACGTTAAAGAACCCCAGGTGGTCGAAATTTCCGGAGTCCTCCACTACGGCGTCTCTCATAATCAGGACTGGTTTTGGGACGTAAAACCCCACAAAACAACAACAAGGAAAAACTCCGGACAATATCGCTAATATGAGGCCTATATCCTTAACGTCAACTCTGTGCAAACTGATGGAGCGAATGCTTGCAACCCGTCTCACATGGTGGCTTGAGCGGTATTCCTGGTACCAGACTGCACAAATTGGATTCCGCCCCCACCTGGGCACTCAAGATGGGCTGGGACACCTTTCTTCTATGGTACTCGTTGGAGGTCGCTCTCGTCGTATTCGAACTTTACTGGCGATGGACATTCGAAAAGCTTATGACCATGTCAGTCATCAAGCAGTAGCTGCAATCTTACCTTGGCTTCACCTTCCAAGACGCGTGTGCAAGTTTGTCGAAGCCCTCCTCTGTGACAGAACTTTCTCTATCCGCCTGGCTGGGCATGCAGAAGGTCTTTTCACGTCACACCGTGGTGTTCCACAAGGCTCAGTCCTTGCGCCAGTCCTTTTCAACATTGCCCTTCTTCCATTCGCATGGCAACTGGCGGCAGTACCTGATATTTACTTCCTGATATATGCCGACGATATCACTATGTGGGCAGTCCACCCAGATCTCGCCCGCCAAGAACAGGGACTTCAAACGGCCTTAGATGTGACTAGTGCTTGGTGTGGCCATATCGGATTGGAACTATCGAAAGAAAAAACAGCATTCATGGCTGTAGGAAACAGGTACGGGCGCCGTGCACTCTCAAGTCGACCTGTTCGCCTCTCCTTTAATATCGAACCTGTACAGGAGGTCTCAACTCTTCGCGTGTTGGGTCTCGAAATCGCTCAGAATGGTTCTGCGTCCCAATGGGTCAAGATCGCAAAGCAGCGCGGGGCAGAAACAATTCACCTTATACGCCGGATTGCCCAAAAATCGGGCGGTGCACACACCACAATTGCACGCCACCTTGTCAAGGTTGTACTTCAGCCACGCCTTGTGTACCAAGCCCATGCACTTCCACCATCTAACAAAAGCAGAAATGGCACGTCTTGAGAGTATCAATCATGAAGCTATGCGTGCGATCACTGCGCTTCCGCGCATGACGATGATTCCGAAGTTACAGGCAGAGGCACAACTTAACACGATTGATGAACTGGTACATCAGCGACGTTCTGCACGCGCACTGAAACTGTCAACACTTCCCACCGTTGCTGCGTTAGCTCGATACATGGGATGCGCAGTACCCATTGCCATCGTTACGGCCACAACACCTCCGTGGAACCGCATACAGCTCACGGATAACAAGCCACTTGGCCGTCTTCATCGCCCGATTCCTCGCCAGGCGACGGCGATGGTCTCCCGTCTTACCGACAACACACCGGATATCCTTGTAGGATATGTCGATGCCAGCATCACCAATGGCATGGTTCACACCGCACTGGTGTGCCCAAAAATACCACAAGCAGGACAGACGTGCACGTATGCAGCTGACACTGAACCACCGGCATATCTCGCTGAACTTGCAGCTATACAGGACGACCTTAACGCATTGAGGCGTTTTGTTGAAGCGGAACGCTACTCCAAGCTTGTTCTTCACACCGATTCTACGGAAGCAATTCGCGACATCCGTCGTGTGGCCCGATCGACGGCGTTTTCAGATGCCATCCATCAGCTGACAAGAAACAGTGGCAGAACGATACGCATCGAATGGGTTCCAAGAGCGGCATTGTCTGGTCAGCTAGAGGCGGATTCTGCCAGTCGTTCGCCTGCCATAATTTACCCGCTGCCGCGATTCCCCGAAGATAACTGCGGAAAACTGCTACGCCAAAAGGAATGTCTCCGACGCACCACACGAGCACTTATACCACCGTGTGGTTCTGACCTCTCTGGTGGGCTTACTCGCTTAGAGGAGGTGGCGCTTTGGAGACTTAGAGTCGGGGTTGCTCTTACGCCGGCAGTGACCGCCCACTGGCCGCAACACTACCGCGCAGCGTATGAAACCACATGCCCCTTTTGTGACGCTCCTATAAATGCAGTGGACGTGACACACTTGCTCTGGTCGTAAGCGGGCCTGGAGCAACCACGCCTTCGTCATCTGACAGCAACCGGTCACCGTCCCGGTCGCCCTGCGGACTTACAAGGGTGAAAAAATGGACCATTTTGCCGATCCTTGTTAAATTTTATGCATGAGTGCAACTTGTTTGTTTATGTGTGATGAGCCTCTCGTGTTACTTTGTACATTTTACGCCAAAGGGCAGTCTTTCGAATAAAAAAAAATTTCATCCACTCAGAAACACCAGACAAGTCATTGCGAGCAATTTCACCTTTCCTAGTTTCCAAGTCTTTCACCGAAGTCTTTGGCCCAGGTTATAAAGCATCGAGGATGGCAAGTGGTGATCTCCTCTTGGAGCTTCGCGACAAGAACAATTTGAAAAACTGCCTAATCTAGTGAAATTTGGAAACACCAAAGTAATAGTAACCCCACACCGAACTATGAATACCACCCGTGGCATTGTTTCAGATGATTTGTTAGGGCTGACTGAGACTGAACTCCTGGAGGGTTTCAGCGGACAGAATGTTCTCAACATGAAATTAATTAAGATGAGGCGTGACGGCAAAGAAATCTAGACTAAACACGTGATACTTACTTTCAACTCAAGTGTTCTCCCTGACACCATTGATGCCGCGTACATCAAGCTTCGAGTTAGGCCATATATACCAAATCCTCTCAGATGTTTCAAAGGCCAGCGATTCGGCCACAGTTCACAGAACTGCCGAGGTCGGCAAACTTGCGCGAAAGGCAGTCATCATGAATACACATCTGATTCCTGTGAAAACTCTCTTCACTTTGTGAACTGTGATGGGGAGCATGCCGCCTACTCGCGGTAATGCTCATGTTGGAAAAAAATTGGCAGATCCCCCTTGCAGAGGGAATCAAGCAAGTGTCAAGCACGCATCAAGAACGTAATATGGATTTGGATTGTTGTCTCGTATACCGAGTTTGGTACATATGAAGTTAGCGAAACGGCCGCAAGAGCACCATGACTGTGGCATGTAAACCATGCCGCTAATACACGCATGCCATGATTCTAACGTTATGACCTGTCATTTACGTTCGTCATGCAGTCGTGTTGTGCCATAGCAATTTTGGTATACATCCCATTAACGAAACGAGTGGCATGTAGATCATGCCACTCATGACATGCATGTCCCAATTTTCATGTTATGGCCTGTCATATGTGATCGTCATGCAGTCATGTTGTGCCAAACCAATTTTCGTATACATCCCATTAACGAAACGGCAGTATAGCGCCAGGCCCATGGCATGTAAATCATGCCGGTCATGACATATAACATGAAAATCATGACATGCATGTATACGAAAATTGGTATGCTAACACGACTGCATGGCTATCATAAATGACATGCATGTCATGATTTTCAAGTTATGACCTGTCATTTATGATAGTCATGCAGTCGTGTTGTAGCATACCAATTTTCGTTTACATTCCATTAACCAAACGGCCAGGAGAGTACCAAGACCGCCGCATGTAAATCATGTCACTCATGACATGCATGCCATGATTTTCGTGTCATGACCTGTCATTTATGATTGTCATGCAGTCATGTAGTGGCATGCCAATTTCTGTATGCGTCCCATTAACGAAATGCGTGGCATGTAAATCATGTCGCTCATGACATGCATGTCACGATTTTCATGTTATTATCTCTAAATTATGTTCGTCATGCAGTCATATTCTGTCATACTGATTTTAATATACATCCCATTAACGAAATGACCAGGAGAACACCAAGACCGTGACATGTAAGTCTTGCAGCTCATGACATGCATGTCATGCTTTTCATGTTATGACCTGCCATTTATGTTCGTCAGGCAGTCATGTTGTGCCATACCAATTTTCACATACACCCCATTAGCGAAACCGCAAGGAGAGCACTAAGACCGTGGCTAGTAAATCATGCCACTCATGACATGCATATCATGATTTTCATGTAATGAACTGCTGTTTAAGTTCGTCAGGCAGTCATGTTGTGCCATACTAATTTTCGCATACATCCCATTAGCGAAACGGCCCGGAGAGCACCAAGACCGTGGCATGTAAATCATGCCGCTCATGACATGCATGTCATTCTTTTCATGTTATGACCTGTCATTTATGTTCGTCACGCAGTCATGTTATGGCATGCCAATTTTCGTAAACATCGCATGAGCGAAACGGCCAGGAGAGCACAAAATCGTAGGCGGCTAGATAGATAGATAGATAGATAGATAGATAGATAGATAGATAGATAGATAGATAGATAGATAGATAGATAGATAGATAGATACGCTCAAACTCGCCGAACTTCGCTAAGAAATGCTTCGCATTTAAAAGAAAAGCAAATTGTCACAATGAAAGTAAAACAAAACGTTTCATATAGAGAAACACGAAGGCAGGTGTCCTACCTACCAAAAACCAGCTTTGCCGAAGTGGCGCATCAGGGGGAGCGCCACGACAGGCTGCGGTGGCTGTCTGGCACACACGTAGTGAGCCGGCGGTGGCGCCATCCGCCCCCTCGGTGGTTGCAGCCAGTGCTGCTCCACCATCCAAGAAGGACCCACCAACCTCCGGGCTTGGGGGCGCCAAGATGTCGTCTTCTGAGGCGAGGCCATTAAAGCAAACGCAGCGCTCGCAAGAGCGCGTGCACAGCGCCTCGCAAGAGGCAATGGAGGCAACACCGAGCATGAGGGCGCAGCCAGCGCCTAAGGATCGGCGCGATTCCATCGACCACTCCAAAAGAGAAAAATCTTGTGTCACGGCACCTGGAAAGGGTCCGTGAACTAATTTTCTATCCTTGAGTACACAGCACAAAACACATCTAAAATGGACACACAGATCTTACAGTGGAATGTGAGAGGACTTCTCGATAATCTCGATGATATTAGAGAACTCCTTAATAAACATACTCCAAAGGTGCCGTGTGTTCAGGAAACACATCTCAAGTCTACACAAACAAACTTTCTAAGGCAATATGCCATCTTTCGCAAAGACCGTGACGACGCTGCCGTCTCGTCGGGTGGTGTCGCTATAATAGTCGACAGAGGTGTTGCTTGTAAGCAGCTAAACCTCCGAACTTCCCTTGAGGTAGTTGCAGTCCAAGCAGTACTGTTCCGTAAGCTACTAACAATTACTTCTATTTACATTCCTCCTTGCTATCAATTTTCCAGGACACAATTTCAAAGCTTCATTGATGAACTTCCTCCGCCATACGTAGCCGTTGGTGATCTAAACGCACATAGTCCCCTATGGGGCGACTCCCGTTTGTATGCGCGAGGACGCCTAATAGTAAACTTTCTGTTTTCGTCAGGCGCGTGTTTACTTAACACAAAAGAAGCAACGTATTATATCACTACACACAACGCATACGCTTCTATAGATCTAAGTATTGTCTCGAGTATACTAATTCCGTATATGGAGTGGTCCGTTTTCAAGAACCCTTTTGGGAGTGACCACTTCCCAATTATGTTGAAGCTAAGAGAAGAAGATACATGCTCGCCTCGCGTCACTCGATGGAACATGGAGTCTGCCAACTGGGAACTGTTCCGAGAGATCATTTATTTAGGCGGAGATGACATTGCTGCTTTTAATGTAGAAGATGCTGTGGCATACCTAACAGGTTTTATCATTCACGCTACAACAAAATGCATTAAGCTAACTAACGGAATGACTAATAAGCGTCGCATCCCATGGTGGAACGGCGGGTGTCGGAAAGCGCGCAATAGTCAAAACAATGCTTGGAGATTACTCCGCAATTACCCAACGGCTGAAAACCTCGTTAATTTCAAACAGGTTAAGTCGCAAGCCAGAAGAACGCGTCGTCTTGCGAAGCAAGAAAGTTGGAATAGGTACATCTCCGGTATAAATTCTTGCACTGAAGAAACGAAGGTTTGGAATAGGGTAAACAAGTTAATGGGTCGGGAGTCATACCCTCTACCCTTGGTAAGTAGACGAAGTGAGAGCCTGGACGGTCAGGCGGACTGCCTAGGCGAACACTTTGAATATGTCTGAAGTGCATCGCACTATACAGAAACGTTCCTAAGATTCAAAGAACGCGAAGAGCGGCAGCCCCTTAAATTTAAACGTTCATCCAGTGAGGCTTACAACTGCCCATTTACTTCAGCTGAACTTAGGGCATCTCTTGCGTGCTGCAATGGCTCGGCGCCAGGTGGCGATCGTATAATGTACGAAATGATCAAGCACCTGCACCCCTAAACACTAGAAACACAACTAACTCTCTTCAATACCATGTGGGCAGCTGGGTATATTCCATTGTCATGGGAAGAAGCGATAATCATCCCGGTACATAAACAAGGCAAAGACCCGTCCTTAGCCGCCAGCTACAGGCCAATAGCGTTAACAAGCTGCCTATGCGAACTGTACGAGAAAATGTTAAACCGGCGCTTAATCTGCTTTTTAGAAAGTAACAGCAGTACTAGACCCTCTTCAGTGTGGTTTCAGAGAGGGAAGGTCGACAGTAGACCACCTTGTTCGCATCGAGGCATACATCAGAGATGCATTTATTCATAAACAGTTTGTACTTTCGGTATTCCTAGACTTAGAAAAAGCGCACGACACCACATGGCGATTCGGGATTCTTCGCGACCTCCCCGCTATGGGCATCCATGGGAACGTGTTAAACACAATTGAAAGTTATCTGTCTAACCGAACCTTTCGCGTAAAAGTGCGTGTAAAAGATTAAGTAGGATGTTCGTCACGATTATTTCTGTACGGTCAGACGAGAAAGGTATTGCGAGGGCACGGTAGCGTAAGAGGAAAAACACACACATTTATGTGACAGTGCGACGGAGATGAGGATGACGTGGACACAACACGCGGTAAGCACACTTACAATAATATGACGTACAAAAAAAAACAAGAAAAACAAATGGGCCTAAGGTCCAGACAGTCGAACGTTCGAGGAATATAGAAAAACGATGCCTCACAGGTGGCGATGCATCCTTTGGTTGCCGGCGTGTCGGCTATGGCGTTGCTCCTCGGCCAAGGTGGCGACTCGGCACGGTAGCGTCGCGGCGTCGGAAGTGACAGGAGAGCCGGCACGGCGGCGGCGCGATGACTGCCGGCGGAGGGGACGACTCATCTCGGTGGCGTCGAAGCGTGAGATGCAGAAGGCGCCGGCCCACGGCTGTTCTACCGTGGCCAGCCGCACTCGTGGTTCACCTGGCGCTGGAGGCGTCCCGGCACAGGGCCTCCAATTAGGCCTCTCCCTGGATGAGGACGCAAGCCGCTCCAGGAGTCTGGATGAGCAGGCAACGCGTATGCCTGCTCCACGCGACGTCACTGCAGGCTCCCTCGCGCGTCTGGGCCAACAGGCAGGCGCGTCGTCTTCAGGGCCGCCCAGGAACAGCCGCAGGAGCTCCAGGAACAACGTAGTCCTCTGACGTGTTCCACTGGACCACGAGCTCTCTCGGCGCGCACCGCGCGAGCCTCTTCGTTTCTTCCGTGCCGCCGCCGAGCACGCCACCTGCCCCTGGCTTTGCCTTTTGTTTCTTCATCATTCATTTAGCACTTAAAAGCTGTTCAAATATCCTCACGAGTCCAAACACTAGCCACCAACACGTAAATCACTACAGTGGGAAATCCTCTATCTAGATCATTCACCCAAGAAACTGGTGTTGCGCAAGGAGGCGTGCTTACTTGCACACCCTTTCTTGTAAAAATGAACTCTCCGAAATCAGTAATTCCAAGCGCGGTGTTTTATTCCGTGTATGTTGATGATGTGCAGTTGAGTTTCAAATCATGCAATATGTCTATCTGCGAACGACAAGTGCAGCTTGGAATGAATAAATTCTCTAAATGGGCGGATGAGAATGGCTTTAAAATGAACACCCAGAAAAGTACTTGCGTACTTTTCTCCAACAAACGAGGGGTAATGCCACTACCAAATATTGCGATCAAGGGAGACCAACCCCCTGTGATTAGCGAACATAAATTCCTGGGAATCACTTTAGAGACAAAGCTCACGTTTATTCCCCACATTAAATATGTAAAAATGAAATGTCTGAAAGCAATGACCGTCCTAAAGCTTCTATCACGTACAACATGAGGTAGTGATCGAAAGTGCCTCTTGAAGTTGTACAAAAGTCTTGTCTGGTCGCGCCTTGATTATGCAGCTATAATTTATAATTCCGCAACGCCAAGTGCATTAAAAATCCTAAACCCCGTCCACCATCTGGGTATCCGACTCGCAACCGGTGCTTTCAGGACAAGTCCGATCCAGAGCCTCTGCGTAGAGTCGAATCAGTGGTCACTTCACCTGCAGCGATCATATAGTAGTTTGACATATTTTATAAACGTACGCGCAACATCAAACATGCTTCTTATTCAGCTATAAACGATATGACCACTGCCACACTCTTCCATAATCGACCCGCTGCGAGAAAGCCGTTCTCTTTGCGTGTGAGGAACCTAAGTGAGGAAATGGGTGTTCCACTGTTTGAACTTTGTCCTATGGCCTCAGCGAAACTGTTATCGCCGTGGCAGTGGCAGCTCATAGGTTGTGACACATCATTTGTCGAGATCACTAAACACGCACCAGAAGCACATATTAAGATGCATTTCCGATAACTCCAGTCCAACTACTCATGCGTAGAGTTTTATACCGACGCTTCTAAGTCGCATGCCGGCGTGGCTTACGCAGATGTCGGACCATCCTTCTCGGAATCCGGTGTACTGCGCCCGGAAACAAGAATCTTTACGGCTGAGGGTTATGCACTATTGTCGGCTATGAAGCATATACGGAAATCAAAGATACAAAAATCAATTATATTTACAGACACGTTAAGCGTCGTAAATGCACCACTGTCAATAGTCAAAAGAAGAGGCGTGCAAGACACGGACACAAGGGGAGAAGTGAAGAACACGAACGCCGACTAACAACTGATGCAGAGCACAGAGGCGAAAAAGAAAGAAGACACACAGCTTATCTGCGCATGCTCGGAATGGTAGCGCCACCTGTCAAACGGTTACACGTGCCGGTCTACGCGATAGACAACTGCTCAGGCATTCTATCTCCTCTCTGTTTAAGCTAATCGACGGCTGACTCACGCACGCACTTCCACTATTACTGATATGCCAGGCCTCGACCAATAAACGCGGCTCTTCATTCTTATGTCTGTACAGGATCTCGATTTCGTCTAACTCGGGCGTGCAGCTACAGACCTGGCAGTGCAAAGATAGATTAGACGGCGTTCCACCTGATAGCGACCTTCTATGTTCAATTAATCTTTGAGAACTTTGTCTAAACATACGCACATGCAAACAATACGCTCTGGACGGAAAGTTTTGAATTTGATTTCCAGTTTCAATTTACTTGGGAACGAAAGCAAGGTTACAGTCGACGTTTATGCATTTAATGTATGTTTCCCGTCTTATTGCATTGTCATATACCCTGTCGTAAGTCGGTCATAACAAGTGCGCGTTCCTCTTGCGCTTTAGCGAAAATAATCGAGGGAATATTTCTCGCACTGCTACTCTGCTCAAGAATCTCCTGGGAACAGATCATGCCTGCGGACACAATTGTCTGCACATGCATTGGAATTGAGCAGCGCCTGTCTCGATACTTGGAGGAACTCGGAAAAGCAAAATATTAGCAGACTTTCTTTTCTAACACGAAAGTGTTTTATGCCGGGGTCCATCAAGAAATTCGTTGCGTACTTCTGTACTGATTATAGTTTGAAAAAGTACCACCCGCTGGGATTCGAACACAAGCCAGGGTGCTGCGGTAGGAGCTGGAAACACTACCGACAAAGCCACCGCCAACCTTGCAATCAGGAGAAAAAGACGGACCTTGTATATATTTACTAGGCCGCTTTGCAATTTGCATGTAATTGATATAACATATTTTGCAAGAAAAATTGCTCTTAAATTAACAACGCTTCTCTTTCACTGCACTCTTGCTTTTCAGCGGTGGTGCCACCACATAGGAACGCTGGGACGAAGTTGCTAGCTGTGGCGTTAATATGGACGCCGGCAGTTAGCGTTTCAGTAGTCTCGACGCATCTACCGCTGCACGGGCTTCAGCGTCCTGCCGGCGCGTTGCTTGAGCCACGGCCGCTACATAATTTGTCTCGTGTAACGCATATGATAGACAGTTTCGTTGTGACGCGCTTAACTTCAGGCACAAAAAGACAGCCGTTGACAAGCAAGTGATGCGTCTTTCGCACAGCGAAGTCTTAGTTCACAAAACGATCCGCTGACAAACAGTGCGGTTTCACTTTTAAAGTTTCACCGTTTTCGGGCGCTCTTGGTTTATGGCAGATTGGGTGTGGGCGCTGGTGCTTTCAGTGCACTGTCTCTGGAGAAATGTGTCGTTAAGAGAGCTTTCGCTTGTGTGCAACTGTCCAAGATCCCTGTGCAGTGTCCAGGTGTCGATGATGTGTACATGCAAAGGGATCAGATGTCGAGAGTACCGAACCCATCTCCCGCCCCTCGATTGGCCACTCTGCCTCTTATGTGCGAGGACAGGTTTCACTTTCATTTTATACCGATTCCTACGACAGAAGGATCGAACACATTTTTTTTTCCTTTTACTGTTCGCTTCCAAGTGGGAATACGCTTTCAAAGCACAAGCACGTTCTTCCTCGTTCATATATGCTGCATGAATTCATTATCTACCTAGAGGGTACTGCGCATCAACGGCGGCAGAAGGCTGTATCGTATTTCTATATCATTTGCAGCGAAGCAGGCAGATATTCGGCTATTCACGTTTGTTCTATCAGGAAACAATGCTTTTCAGACTTTACATCGCGATGGAGCATGTTTAGGTAGGCAATAGTGGTCCTTCCGCATAAATTTTATCTTTTTAGGCATGTGTGGGCAAATAGCTAGGAATAATGAACTGCAGAGCTGGTTTTCAGCACGAATTGTGAATTTCCTTGGGGAATCTTGTATTCCCCTAGGAAAACGAGCGTTGATTCTGTAGCGGCGCGGCAGCAGTGGCAACCCCTCGCGGTCATAAATCTCGCCGCTGGGTGCCGCGGCGACTGTCACATGGACCCTGCCAGAACGCGAGCTCCTTATTCCCTTCGGTTTCTCTTTTCATTTCACTGAGATGGCCGAGCAACCTACTGCTCTCCTCTTAGTTTCTCCTTCCTCTCTATCACTCTCGCCTTTTACGACGCACTGCGTGCGCCCGATCGACCCGACTTCTTGTTGGCAGAATAAACTGGACGTTGTTACGGAAAAGACCCGTGTCCGTCTCGTTACCCCGGCTCTACAAAGTGGTGACCCGTAGTCTTCGCGGCACTGTCGAAGTATTTGTGGAGCCATCATGAGTAACAACGACACGCTTCATGACACTGAAAACTCCCGCCATCGGCGACCAACATGAAGTCTATGCGGTCTGCCTCCGACTCCCGCCTCACTGGGACCGCTATCCTTCGGTCTGGTTTCTCCAAGCAGAGTCACAATTCGTGCTCTCCGGCGTGCGCACTGAGCAACGCAAGTATCACCTCGTTGTTTCGGCGCTCTCGCCTGCCGCCGCTGAAGAGGTTGCCGAGTTGCTGTCCGCGTGCCATCCACAACGTCATACAGCACTCTGAACGCTGCACTGCTTGAGCGGGCGAGAGCGTCACAGCGATCTCGCTTCCAGCAATTGCTCTCCACCGAGGAATTGGGAGAACGCCGGCCAATGCAACTTCGCCGCATGCGACAGCTCATGAGCCGCACCACAACCACCAACGACGACAGCTTGCTGCTGGAAGTGTTGTTGCAGAGCCTGCCTACAAACGTTCAAGTTGTTCTCGCGGCTGCCCCTACGTTGGACCTGAACAGCTTGTCCAGCCTGGCCGACAAAGTAATGGAGGTCGCCACGCCTGCTGTGTGTACTGCGACGCCGTTGACGGCCAGTTAAGGCGCAGCTCCACGAGCTCCTTCCGGCCTTTCTCCCATCGACGCTCTCTGCCGTTGCCTCGAAGAATTAGTATGTGCCGCTGAGCACAACTTTATTCCACCGCGCTACCCAAGAAGCCGCAGTTCAAGCAGACCAACGTACGCACGACAACGCTACCGGTCCACAACGCCACCTGGGATATGTTTCTACCACCGCCGTTTTGGACAGGACGCGCGCTGCTGCCTCCAGCCTTGCGCGTGGCAGGAAAACAGGAGGGCCGACCATTAACGGCGACTACCGGTCAGGACCAAAGCAAAAGTCGCCTGCTTCATGTCATGGATAGAACCACCGGCGAACAGTTCCTGGTTGATACTGGTGCAGAGGTGAGCATTATTCCGGCTCGAAAATCCGACCGATCGATAGCTCCACCCTCCTACCTTCAAGCTGTGAACGGTAGCATGATACCCATGTACAAATCGCAGTCGCTGACTCTCAACCTGGGCTTACGCCGCATTTTCCGGTGGGTCTCGTCGCTGACGTACGCCGTGCAATCATTGGCGCGGACTTTCTCAACCACCACGGGCTGCTAGTCGACGCCAAGCGCCGACGGCTGCTAGACACTACCACGCTGCTCTCTGTTCATGGTGCCATTTCCCATGTCCGCTGCGGTGGTGTAGTGGTTACGGTACTCGGCTGCCACCCAAATACGCGGGTTCGATCCCGGCCTCGGCGGTCGCATTTTCGATGGAGGCGAAAATGCCAGAGGCCCGTGTACTGTGCGCTGTCAGTGCACGTTAAAGAACCCCAGGTGGTCAAAATTTCCGGAGCCCTCCACTACGGCCTTTCTCTTCTCTCTATCTCTTTCACTCCCTTTCCCCCACCCCCACGGGAGCTTAGCCGTGCTCCCTATATGGGCTGCAGAAATTAGCGTCCTTTCCTAACCGAACCACCAATCAACCAATCAATCATTTCCCATGACGCATGCACGGTCGCCCCAACTACTACAGTTGCTGAAAGCCGCTTTTCGGAGTTGCTTCGCGAATTACGCAGCATCACTCAACCACCCGATTGGACAAAACCAGTGCAACACGACGTCCGCCACCACATCATCACTTCTGGTCCACCTGTGTTCGCTCGCCCACGCCGGCTTTCTCCTGATAAACTGAAGGTTGCTAAGTTGGGCGTCTCCACTCCACCTAGTTCCGAAAAAGTCGGGTGACTGGAGGCCGTGTGGAGACTACCGGTCACTAAATTCAAAAACTATTCCCGATCGGTACCCGTTCGAGGCCTTAGGCGAAAACGGTGACGATGTAGAAGAAATGAAGAAAACCTTAACGAAAACAATCCTTGAAACAGCGATAGAAGTCGGGGGTAAAACAACTAAGCAAACAACAAGTAAGTTGTCCCAATCTACCAAGGACTTAATAAAAAAACGCCAACAAGTGAAAGTAACTACGCCAAAAGATAAGATTGAATTCGCAGAACTATCAAAATTGATCAGTAAAGCCAGGCAAAGAGCTGTAAGAAGCTTTAACACGAGAGAAATAGAGAAAGCTGTGGAGGAAGGCACCAGCATTAAAACGGTCAAAAAGAAACTGCACTTAGGGCAAAACAAAATGCATGCGCTAAAAGATAAACAAGGTAAAGTTATCAACAGTTTCAACGAAATAGTAAAAGTAGCAGAAGATTTCTACTCTGAACTGTACAGTTTTCAGACAGACCATACAACCTTAATAGAAAGAGAATCTGAGGAGGACACTGAAATTCCATGTATAACTGCTGACGAAGACAAAAAAGCTGTCAAAGGCATGTCCCGCGGTAAAGCAGCTGGTGAAGATGGTATAACAGCCGACTTGATTAAAGACGGAGGAGATATTGTACTTGAAAAACTTGCATCGCTCTTCACGAAATGTGTCAAGACATGTAGTGTACCACGCAGTTGGAAAAATGCGAATATAATCCTTATCCACAAGAAAGGTGACATAAAGGAGTTAAAGAATTACAGACCAATTAGTCTACTCCCAGTAATATACAAGCTATTTACAAAAGTAATTGTTGGGTGTCGTTGCGCATTCAACGGACGTACACAGGAAATAAGAGGCAGAATAAACGGAAAGAGCGCAACCTATCAACTGGCTTACAAAATGTAATTTCTACGAGGATAAGAGAAACACTCGACTTTAATCAACCGAGAGAACAAGCTGGTTTCAGGAAAGGTTACTCGACAATGGACCACAGCCACGCTATCAACCTAGTAATTCAGAAGTACGCCGAATATAACAAACCTCTTTATATGGCGTTTATCGACTACGAGAAAGCATTTGACTCGATAGAAATACAAGCAGTTCTAGTAGCTCTACGTAGACAAAGGGTACCTGACATATACGTGAAAACCATCAACAACATATACAAAGATTGCACAGACACACTACTCCTACATGAGAGAAGCAGAGAAATCCCGATCGGGAGAGGTGTGAGACAGGGAGATACGATATCCCCGATGCTATTCACTGCATGTTTAGAGGAAATCTTTAAACGCCTAGACTGGGAAGACAAGGGAATTCGAATAGACGGAGAATATCTCAGCAATTTAAGATTCGCAGACGACATTGTGCTCTTCAGCAATGATGGACACGAACTACAAAACATGATTGATGACCTAAACAGGGAAAGTATTAAAATTGGATTAGGATGAATAGGCAAAAGAGCAAAGTTATGCTCAATAGCCTAGCTAAGGAAGAGGAATTTAAAATCAACAATGAACCCTTACAATGTGTAAACGAATACGTATACCTGGGACAGTTAATAACAGGAACTCCTAACCATGAAAAAGAAATTCTCCATAGAATAAGGTTGGGCTGGAGTGCATTCGGAAGGCATTACGAAATCATGACTGGAAACTTACCGCTCTCACTAAAGCGAAAAGTATACAATCACTGCATTCTCCCAGTACTAACATACGGTGCAGAAACGTGGAGGATAACGAAAAAACTAGAGATGAAACTAAGGAGCACGCAACGTGCAATAGAAAGAAAAATGCTGGGGGTAACGCTAAGAGATAAAAAACGAGCGGAATGGATCAGAGAACAGACAGGAATAGCCGATATTATTTGTGGTACCTGGTCCCGCGCAACGCCATGTTTAGCGTGGAATGTCGCCGCATCCCCCTTTCCCGGCTGGACGGAGCGGGGGCCCACCCGCTTCGCCCATGTGGTTTTAACATAGGCTGCCATTGGGCAGCGAGAAATTCCTCGAACGTTCGCGCGTTCTGGCGTTTCTGGTTTTGGAGATGACTCGAGAGAACACGCTGGGACTTGGAGAAGTGCGCACGTACTTTTGTGACCCTCCGGCCGACCAGGCCATCGGTCGGATGGCGTGCTTCTGCGAGCCCCGGCGACCACGGCGGCGACCTGCGACCGACGCCCATGTCTGTATGTTCTTCTATTTTCCTTTTCTTGGGGCGCGGTCGCGGGTGCGCTAGCCGGGGTTAGGCTCTCCTTCCCTGCATGGTTATTTTTGTGTGTTATTCTGTATTCGCGTGTTGTTAATTGTTATTGTCCTTTGTTTGTGTTCGTGTGTGTTCGCGTTTTGTTAATCGTTATCGTTACTCTTTGTTTATATTTAATTCGATCCTTGATTCGGCCTTGTATTATTTGTTTCATTTAAGCGTTCATTAAATTGCCATGCTGGGAGAGTGACGCCTAATGTTCTCCTCCTTTGCCGCGTGCGACGGTTCGCGCTGCCCTGCCTCGAGTCGGGCCGCGGGTCGACGCGCGCGGCAGCGCGGCGATGGCATGGCTGAGATAGCTAGCGCGCGTACGCGACGACCTCATCCTCTGCTCGTTGAGTGCTCGAACCCACTGCAGGGGGTTGCTAGCGGCGATGCCGCTGCTAGCAGTAGTAATTAGTAGAAAAGTAAACCCCTACATATTATATCAATTAAAAGAAAGAAGTGGACATGGGCAGGACATGTCATGAGGAGGAAAGATAACAGATGGACAGTAAGAGCAACGGAATGGATACCAAGAGAGGGAAAATGCAACAGAGGCAGGCGAAAGGTTAGATGGAGCGATGAAATTAAAATGTTTGCGGGCATACAGTGGAATCAACTCGCTCAGGATAGGGTGGATTGGAAATCGTTGGGAGAGGCCTTCGTCCTGCAGTGGACCTAAACAGGCTGATGGTGATGATGACCCGTTACCAAACATCCAGGACTTCTCATCGGCTTTACATGGCACAACCGTATTTTCCAAAATCGACTTGGTTCGAGCTTTTCACCAAATTCCAGTTGCCGAAGAGGATATTCCTAAGACAGCCATCACCACTCCATTTGGCCTCTTTGAAGTTCCTCTGAAACGCTGCACAGACGTCACAGCGGTTCATTGACACACGCGGCCTGCCTTTCGTGTTCGCCTATGTGGACGACCTGCTTGTGGCAAGCTCATTGCACGAGGAGCATTTTGAACACCTCCGCCAACTTTCCGAGTGCCTGTCAGCAAGTGGGATAGTGGTGAACACTGCAAAGAGTGAGTTTGGCGTCTCGTCACTCGATTTTCTCGGCCATCGCTTGGACAGTAGCGGCATCTGCCCTCTCCCGGAGAAAGTCCAAGCCATCGTAGAGTTTCCGAAGCCAACTTCAGTTACCAAGCTCTGCCAGTTTGTAGGGCTTATAAACTTCTACCGCCGATTTATTAGAAACTGCGCTACGTTGTTGGAACCTCTCGAACATATGCTCTGTGGCAAACCATCTACAACTCCGCTGTCATGGGACACCACAGCAGAAGAAGCTTTTAACTCAATTAAGCCAGCATTGGCGAACGCCGCACTCCTGGCTAATCCCAAACCAAGCTATCACTTGGCGCTCATGACTGACGCATCCAGTTCTGCGGCAGGAGCGGTACAACAGCAACAGGTGAATGATGAGTCGCAGCCCCTCGCCTTTATCTCGAGACGTTTAACCTCCGCCCAAACACGCTACAGTGTTTTCGGCCGGGAGTTGCTTGCCATATTTCTTGCCGTGCGGCATTTCCGGCATCTACTTGAAGGTCGCTCGATCACCATATTGACTGACCACAAGCCTCTCACCCACTCAATCGGCCACTCTGAATCGCTATACACGCCACGTGAGGTGCGTCCGCTCGCACTCGTCTCGGAGTTTTCAACTGACATACGCCATTAGCGGTGCTGACAACGCTCCAGCTGACGCCCTCAGCTGACGCCCTCCAGCTGACGCCCTCAGTCGCGTGGATGAGATCACACGCAGTCGCTCTAAAAGTTCCACCTCGGTATCTTTCCCATTCAACCTGCAAGAGCTCGCTAACGGCCCAGCAAAAGATAGTGAGCTCCGTCATTTGCGTGAAGCGTCAACATCCCTGTTGCAAATTGCGTTTGAACTTCCCGCCGAATGTACCGCGCAGCGGGCGCACCCTGCGACGACGAGGAAGAAGACCGGCGTGCGGGACCACGTGCCTCGAGCTCTCCTGAGTGGAATTTTTCCTGCTTGTACGACTGGTTTGAGAACACGCTCTTGTAAACATGGATGCTCGGTTTTGCGTCTCATTCACTGGGCGCCACTAGACGCTCAAGCGCTGTTTTCCCACATCGATTTTGGTGCCGAAACCCGGGACTCAAGCCAGCAAAGACCCGATCGTTTCATTTCCGTGTGGGCGATCTGCACTTCGAGCTTAACCGGCATGGAGCGTGCGAAGATCAAGCGGGCCTCCCGAAGGACCATGAATACAAAGATAATCAACGAGTTCCACCAGGTACTCCAGTCCAATCAGTTCAACCTTTCTGGACTTCGAACTCTGCACGGTCGCCTGCGCGCCAGCAACTTCGAATTAAGAGCCGTGAACAACGAGGTGGAAGCTCTGTTGACCGATGACCTGGCGGCGGACGACTACGACGTGGTTATACAGTACGATGACGCGGCGAACAGCACATTGGCTTTGCTGGAGCACCACATCGACGTTCTGAAGAATTGTGCATCGTCTGCGCCTTCAGCAATTGCCGAGGTGTCTCAAGGGACGGCGCCTAGCGGAAACGAGCGACTCCCTCCACGTGAGTTCGGCGCACGATTGCCCAAGTTGGAGCTGCTGCGTTTCGATGGAACGGTAACTAGGTGGCAGCCCTTTTGGGATGTGTTCCTCCATTCTGTGCACGAGAACCTGAGGCTCTCCAACACCGATCGGTTCCACTACTTGGTCTCCCTCCTGGACGGACCAGCCACTCAAGCTATCGCAGGTATTCAGGTGACAGATTCCTGCTACAATGATGCGCTCGAAATTCTGAAGCGTCGTTTCGGGAACCATAAGATAATTGAGCACAAGTACCTGGAGAACCTGCGCACGCTAAGACCTGTAAAGCTGTCGAGTGACGTGCCTGCTTTGCGGAAACTTTTTGACGCTGTGGATCTCAACAGGAGGTGATTACATAGCCTTGGCGTCACGGAGTCTTCGTACGCGGCTATGCTGAATGAGGTGCTGCTGAAAGTTATCCCCGACGATATCGTGATAGATTACTTCAAAAAGGAAAGCATAGAGAACGCGGCGGAAAATAGGCAGGCTTCATCAGAGCAAGAACTCGAACACTTGATGAAGTTTCTCCAGGTCGAAATCGAATGCCGTGAAAAGACTTCATTAATGAACAACTTGCCAAAAACATCAGAGGACAACTTTCCTGCATTGAAACAGCCTTTCAGGAAACGACCTACGACCCCTGCTGCGTCAGTGCTTCAGAGCAAGACAACGTCTTCCCTTCCGTGCTGTTTTTTCTGCTCTTCCATGCTGCACACTGCTGAAGACTGCAATAATGACATGACGTATGCAGAGAAGCGCAACAAACTTGCAACAAATGGTCGATGTTTCAGGCGCACTACATAGGGTCATCTCGCTCGTGATCGCCGAAGGAGAGTGCGATGTCAAACATGCAAACGCCGACACGCCTCGTCTATGTGCAACGCTCGTACTTCGGAAAAAGCATCGTCGACTAGTACGCAGAAGCCGAACGCTACGGTGCAGGTTTCCACCCAAAAGGCTTCAGCTCCTCGACTCTACAATGACGTCCTGCTTCAGACGTTCCGAGCATGGATTACGACACCGCTACACTGTTGCTATATACGCGGCGTTCTCGACAATGGGAGCCAGCGAACGTTCTTTAGAGAGACCGTTGCTTCCAAGCTAAATCTTGCTTCTGTCGGTGAGACCGTGCTAGCCATCAGTGCCTTTGGAAGAACGAGCGACCCGAGTCGGCGGTTTAACATACTGAAGTTAAAAATCCGGAGTCAGTATGACAGCGTCACAGTCGACATTGAAGCCATAGTCGTACCATTTATTTGTGAAGATATGGTCGAAGCCCCAAGCGAGAACAGTTTTCTTCAAGCGATCGCAGCAGATGGAAAATACCTGGCAGACGCCGTCGTTTATCCTAGTGTATATTGTGAGCCAGGTGTGAGTGTCCTAATTGGCTGTGACCAGCTGTGGAAAATAATGCCAAGTACCAGTGAAGTGAAATGGGACGCAGAAAATCCTCGGTTGGTCGCCATCAGTACCAAGTTGGGCTGGACACTGCAAGGCCCGTTACCTGGCCGTGGGAGCGCATGCAACAGAGTGAGTAGCCAGGTGTGCGTTCTCCAAACAACTTCCCACGAAACCGATAAGGTCACCTTCCCACTGGAAAGGTTTTGGGAGCTAGACACCATTGGAATTTTAGACACACCAGTGTCCCAGCGTGACGGAGAAGTTTTAGACCAGTTTAACAACACGGTAATTCTTCGAAATGGTCGTTACTAAGTAGCGTTACCTTGGAAATCGCCTCTTGTTGATATGGCCCGACAACAGGAAAGTGACACTTTCAAGACTTCACGGGCTTGTTCGGCGGCTGTCGCTAAATGAATCTATGAAAGCCTACGATAAAGCTATCAGGCAGTATGAGGTGGATGGCCATGCCGAACTAGTGGAAGACCTTTCTTCTTCTCGAAACCGTCTCTATTACATGCCGCACCGAGAAGTCATTCGTGAAACATCAACGACGACTAGACTTCGCGTAGTGTTTGATGCGTCATCGCACGCTTCAGGTGCCTGCTCGCTAAACGAACAGCTCGAAAAAGGTCCGAATCTAAATGCCGACCTTCTCAAGGTATTGATCAAGTTCCGCCTTTTCACCTTCGGATTTACAGCAGACGTACAGAAGGCTTCCTGCAGATCGGCATTCAGGAAGAAGATAGAGATGCCCTTCGTTTCTTGTGGTTTGAAGACTTACCATCTACGAGTAAGCCACTACCAAAAATACAAGAGATGAGAATGACTTGAGTTCCGTTCGGCACTACCGCAAGCCCTTTTCTGCTATCAGCTACGTTGAAGTACCATTTCAATCACGTTCAACCCATTTATAAAGAAACTGCTGAAAAACTCAAAGCAAGCTTCTACGTTGATGATTTAGTTTTCGGCGCTACAAAAAGGAAGCAGGCTTTTCAACTTTATGAAGAGACAGTGTCCATAATGGAGATGGCAGGTATGAGGATGCAGAAGTGGGCTACCAACAGCACTGTGTTGAGAGACAAACTCAAACAAGCGGAAGAAATTACTACCACTGAAGTTTCGACTACGAAAGTTCTTGGACTGTCATGGAATTACATTGACGACACTATATCAGTTAACTTTGACTCCCTTACGAAAGTCATAAAAGCAGGAGACGCTACCAAAAGAGCGGTGCTCCAAGCGTCGTCACGAATTTTGGACCCCTTGGGATTGCTGACACCATTCACCATCCGAGTTAAGTTACTTTTTCAGAAGATGTGGATCCGAGGCCTTGACTGGGAAAGTGTTCTTCCAGAGACTCTGAAGACAGAATGGGACAACTGGGTTGCCGAACTGCAAGACGTCAATAATCTTCGTGTCATAAGGAATGAAATTATCGACATCAGCCCGAACTCCTCACCTCCGCAACTTCACATTTTCACAGATGCTAGCCCCTGTGCATATGGAGTGGTAGCATACCTAAGAGTCGGAGACAGTCCAGTAAATGTTCGACTCCAACAACTCCTCGCTAAAGCGAGAGTTGCTCCAATTAAACGACTCACGTTACCTCGTCTGGAGCTCGTTGGTGCGCTTCTTGGAGCTCGACTGTTGAAGCTGCTGCTAGACACACTCGCATTCGAAAATATAGAATACTTCTGCTGGACGGACTCGCGAATTTGCCTGAGTTGGATTCAGTCCTCAGCTACTAAGTGGAAGCCCTTCGTGTGTAACCGGGTAACTGAAATTCAAGATATAACCGACCCGAGGCATTGGAGACATTGCTCCGGAAAGACAAATCCAGCTTACTTAGTCACCAGAGGTATATCTGCTCAGCACCTTTGTACGAACGAATTTTGGTGGCATGGGCCTGACTGGTTAGCTGGTTCCGCGGATTCGTGGCCACCCCATGAAGCCATTCCTGAGTCGCTAGATGAGTGGCTCGAAGCCAAGGACAACGAGAAGGCAACCATATTGGCCTGCCAGAGCACACCTGCAGAACCACTTTTCGACCTTGATAAACACAGCAGCTGGATACGAGTTGTAAGAATCACAGCTTGGATTAGAAGATTTGTTCATAATTGTCGAGTGCTCACCAGTCGGCGACTAGCAGGTCCACTCACAGCTGAAGAAGTAAAAGACGGCGAGACTACGTGGATTAAGAATGCTCTTGTAAACACGGATGCTCGGTTTTGCGTCTCATTCACTGGGCGCCACTAGACGCTCAAGCGCTGTTTTCCCACAATCCCTTCTGCTAGAACCAGTCACCTTTGAAGACGTGCCAATTGTTTGTGACACCTCTACAGGCTCACCAAGACCTTTCCTAACTGGCTTTTTCCGCTAGCTGATATTCGAAGCTTACCATTCCCTTTCGCATCCAGGATTTCGCGCTTCACAAAAACTTGTCTCATCCCGCTTTGTCTGGCCCGGCATGAACGCGAACGTCAGAGATTGTGTCCGTGCGTGTGCGCCTTGTCAGCGTGCCAAAGTTCAATGGTACCCCGTGCCCCCAACTAAGCCCTTCTTGCAACTTGACGAACGTTTTGCCGTCGTGCACATCGACATTGTGGGCCCGCTACCTCCATGTCAAGGCTACCGCTATCTTCTAACATGTGTCGATCGTTTGACCCGCTGGCCGGAAGCAACGCCCATTTCCGACATGTCCGCAGCTACACTTGCCGCTGCTCTTGTTTCGACTTGGATAGCACGATTTGGCTGTCCAACAAAGATCGTAACCGACCGTGGCCGCCAATTCGAATCCTCCCTCTTTGCGGAGCTGCTTCAAGTTCTCGGCATAACACGCTTGCGAACAGCATCCTACCATCCGCAGACAAACGGCTTCGTCGAGAGATTCCATCGCCCCCTCAAAGCAGCACTCACAGCGCATGGCTCCCCCAATAGACCTCTCCTGGGGTACGTCACGAAAGGGCCGTGACGTCAGCCACGTGACCCTGGCGCGCACGTGCGAACGGACTGGTTGGCAAAACATTGCAGCGTTCGGCGTGGTTGCATGCTGCCGTACGGGTGAACCGAGTTCGTACTCGTTTGTTTTGTGCGCGTTCACATGGCCGCTTTGACATGGTGGTTAGCTTTTGCGATGGAGGATATGCCAAACGGGCGACAAAAGGCAGTGGCATCGGGGCCTTGTTTTTTTTCCTCGATTTCCGAAGTCCAAACTACACAGTGATGGAAAGCCTGGGTGCGAGTTGTGCGCAGTGTAAAACAGCAGCCGTCGGACAGCAAGAGGATTTTTGGATTACATTTCATCGCTGGTAGGTGCTAGCCTGTTACATGGAGCTCCTAGGCGTTTTGTTATTTGTGCTTCCGCAGCATTTGTGAGCATGTATATTTTATCAACTCGGGTGCCCGGTCTCGATTTTCTGAGCTCCCGGAGTGGGTAGCTAACGTGTTTGCTAAGAGGACTAGCGTTGAAACACAAAGAAAAAAGTGTGAGCGCTTTGAACGCGCTTTGAAACGGAAGCATTCCTTCAGTAAGCGATAGTTCCGAATGCTGTGCAGATTTTCTCATTTCGCGCTCACTTCCCTGTAACTTGCGTCGGGCTGGCACTCCAAATGAAAATTTTGTTTGTGTTTTCGGACGCTATAGCACTACCAGTCTCGCCTGTTTTCGACCGTATAAAAGTTTAGTTCCTGAGCAGAAAGAACGGAAGGAAATGCACATGAGCGCTGCAACTCAATCGGCCATGCAAGTACAGTGCGCAGTGTGGACGCTGCCTGCAGCTCGTAAGGCATGGCGGTGGTTCTCCGCGATGGTGTTTGCTTTGAAAAACATGCATTCCATGCCTGGTTGGCAAAAGTCTCAGTGTTCGGCGTGGTTCCATGCTGCTGTACGGATGGACCGTGTGCGTACTGGTTTTTGTGCGCGTTACCTGGCCTCTTTGACACGGTGGTTAGCTTTTGCGCTGTAGGATGTGCCAAACGCGCAACAAAATTAAGGCAGCGCATCGTAATATTTTTTTTCTGAATTTTCGAATGACAGCAGTCGACGGAAAGCGTTGGTGCCCCAGTTCGAGACAAGCACTAGATGCACGTGGCCTTTCACTAAGCCGTACGCTTTGAGCGATCAGTAACGCTCCATGGCCTCTGCATTGTACGGGCCAGGCATGCTCGCGAGGTACACACACAGCTGAACGTTTAGTCAAGGTTTTAAGGTCGTTCTTCCATTCCGAAATGGTGCAGGGGTATAGATACTGCATTCCACTAACTTGCAGCTTCTCTTCGACAAACCGCCACCGCGCAACCTCGGGAAGGGACAGTACCATCGCGTGCAAAGGCCGAGGAAACTGCTGGAGCCGCCGGAGCTTTTTGCCAACCACTGCGAAACTGGTCCGCCGCGATGTCGATGGCGATGCTCTGCGTGACGTCACATTGTTGACAAACAGGGACAGGTCTATTCTTGGGTTGACCGGCTTCCGCTCACGCTGCTCGGAATTCGATCTTCCTTCAAAGGGGACCCCTCGTGCACCACAGCCGAACTTATCTATAGAACGTCCCCTCGCCTGCCTGCAGACTTATTCGAAGAAAACGACAGCCCAAGCCCACTAACAGCCAGCGAGTACGTCGACCAGCTGCGCGACGTCTTCCGACACATCCGCCCGCAGCCCACCCGCAGCCAGCCCCGAGCAGTGCATGTGACTCCAGACTTGCAAACAGCCACACACGATTTTGTGAAATATGCCCTGTGCGCGCCTCCCTTCGACCACACTACCTCGTTCCATTTCGTGTGCTAGAACGCTGGCCTGCTAACTTCGTCGTCGACGTGAACGGGACACGCGACACCATCGCGCTTGAGCGCCAGAAGCCAGCTTTCAGTGAATCGCCCACGCTTAATTACCTCGCCGTGCCTCCCACCGATGGACATGCGGGGCTCTCCACACCAGTGCCCTCCCCTGCACAGCCACGACGCCGCATTCATAGTGGTGCCACTACATCTGAGCATGGTTCGTCGCCTCCGCCTCCTCTCGGAGGGGAGAGCTATCTGTAGCGGTGCGGCAGCAGTGACACTCCCGCGGTCATAAAACTCGCCGCGGGGTGCCCTGGCGACTGTGCCGCATGGCCCCTGCCAGAACGCGAGCTCCCTTTTCCCTTCTTCCTTTTCTCTTCTTTTCATTTCACTGAGATATCCGAGCAACCTACTGCTCTCCTCTTAGTTTCTCCTTCCTCTCTATCACTCTCGCCTTTTACGACGCACTGCGTGCGCCCGATCGACCCGATTTCTTGTTGGCAGAATAAACTGGACGTTGTTACGGAAAAGACCCGTGTCCGTCTCGTTACCATGGCTCTACAATTTATTAATACCAAGTTGTTGAAACCTACTTTGACTTAACTCGTATAAGATGGACGTTCAACGTGCGTCGAGCCTATACATATAACCTGAATGAAATTGCTGCAGCTCCAAATTCTTTAACTTCTCCAGTCAAAGCGTTCCCGAATTTTTTCATAGTAAATCCAACGCCATCTGTAGAAATCGCAAAATCAAGCTTGGGGGAGTAGGCCGAGCCATTATTAGGGTAGTCCGCAACAATATATCTATAGAAGTTGTTTTGAAAATGTCATTGGGAATCTGGAGCTACATTGCTTAACAAACTTAGTTGGAAAAGCCGGGAGTTTTGTTAATCGAACCTTGGACCTAGAGGAACCAATTCCAATCCGTGGAATGGGTCGGAATAGCTTCCTTCGGGTGCTCGGATTCAATACTTCTGCTTAGCCTTTTTTTACAGACACATGACCGCCACTTCCACCATCATCATTTAGTTCTTTCCAACTTGGTAACAGGGAACTAACCTGTTCCAGAGGTCGTCATATGTCAGCCTCTTCTTGGCCCAGTAGCTCTCATTTCGCTGAGTATTTATGAGGTAATTACGAAGTTGTACTATGGTTGAAGTAATTTCCGCTAAAGGTCTATTTTCTTTTAGAGGTGTATAGGTTCCCTATACGAATCAATCGATATCTAATTTACTAGTTGAACCCTGAGTCATAACTCAATATTTCAAATAATAGCTTTGTTATATGATGCGAGAATCATGGAAAATTGCCATTTCTCATGCTATCCTACGTAAACAGCCCGCCGATGGGAGGGATGTAGTGAAACCTGTTTACAATACACGGTTTTTAGATGAACTGCCAAGCTCGCATGGCGTTCCATAAGACGGATATTGAAAATGCAGAGTGCCGTCTTTCGGTGTCCATGTGAGGACCATCCACCATGTTCTCCCCAGGGCGTCTGAAACCAAAACTTGTGATATCTCAGCCTGTATCAGCTCCGATATGAGAGATGCCGCAGTGGAGGCTTCCAGAAATTTCCATAGCCTGGGGTTTTTTAACACGCACTGACATCGCACGGAACACGGACCTCTACATTTCGACGCCATGGAGATGCAGCCGTCGAAGTTGGGATTCGAACCCGTGACCCTCGGACAGCAGCCGAGTGCCATAATCACAAGACGACCGTGGCGGGTTGTATCCGCGGCTTCAAATCCGCGATACAGTAGCGGTGCAGGTAGCAGCTCTAGCCACACTCCCATTCTGTCACTAACTCGCAGGTGTTATCATCAAGGACATTAGCACTGCGTTTGTGCGGAATCGTGGTCGACGCTAGGAAAATCGCCATTATGCCTCATTTCTAGCTTTCCCCTGAATATCCGTTGCTCTCCCAGCGAGAAGAGCAGTGGCTGATTTAAGACACGCGAATTTTTAACATATACTCGCCGGACTGCTACATCACCCATTCACCATCGAAAGAGCATGGTGGTACAATTTTTGCTTGTTTTATTGCGTTTCACGGACGAAAGCGACTGTTCGAAAGAATGAATATCCATAATTGGTCCGAAAATTGCAGGTGGACCTCGCCGGAAAGTACTGCTAGGCTATTTTCTTTTTATTTTAGTTCTCCCAATGTAAGAATTGCCTGTCTACTACTCAGAAACGTCTTGGTGACACTGAAAAGCCTGTTC
Organism: Hyalomma asiaticum; assembly: GCA_013339685.2. NCBI lineage: Eukaryota > Metazoa > Arthropoda > Arachnida > Ixodida > Ixodidae > Hyalomma > Hyalomma asiaticum. Next base: position 5,290 of record JABSTT010002615.1, on the reverse strand, counting down.
CCTAGTCCCAGCTCAGAAAGGACAATTGAATAAGATTAGAGTATTAGGCTATCACATCGAAGCGGCTGGCAGCAACCACACAACTATACAAAATATCTCGAATAAAGTAGACCAAGTCATCAGGCTACTCAGGAGAGTCACAAACAGACACAGGGGACTAGGAGAAGACAGTGCACTGAGACTAGTTCGCGCCTTCGCCCTCTGTCACTTCACATATGTAGCTGGCCTCTTTCAATAGACGGTCGTAGAGCGAAACATGCTCAGTATACTGATCAGAAAATTAATAAAGACTACCATTGGTGCGCCTATAAGCACGTCAAACGAAAGACTTCTGGGAGTAGGGTACATAATTCCTTTGAGGAGATAGCGGAGGCACAACAGATGGCACAACTTCAAAGGCTAACAAACACGGGCGCGGGGAGGGCCATATTTAAAGCGATAGAGATGGATCCTAACAGGTCGTGCGCCCCAAGGGAGGCTGAAGTGGAACTTAGCACTGAGCTGAGAGAAGCGATCAAAACCGTTCCTCTCCCTAGGAACATTCACCCGGAACACAACATCAACAGGAGGAAAGCGAGGGCACACGCCCTATTGAAAGAAATGGAAAAGATAGGACCGCAGACGGCTGTTGTGGATGCGGCCTGGGTCAGGGGCAAGGAGGCTTACACAGCCGTTGTAGTAGATCGTCAAGGGGAGATACGAGACGCTGGGACCATCCTCAACAAGGAATCCTTCGTAGCAGAGCAGGCGGCGATAGCTCTAGCTATTAGAGGTAGGAAATGGTGACACATATATTGCGATTCAAAACGGCAATAAAATGTTTTGAGAAAGGATATATAGCAGGCAGTGTCTCTAAACCTGTAGGCAAAGAAAACGTTCCGTTAGCGGAAGTTCGAATGTTTATCGCGTATATGAGGCAGGTGGATGAAGCTCGGGTGAACCTCAACGAGGTCACAAATGACCTGGGACGAGGACTTGCTTGCCGAGCCGGTCAAAGCCGAGTCACCAACCACGACCAATGTTTCAATGTAACATTAACTTTTTGTCAGTTATATTTTTCTCTATTGCTTCTTTTGTGCATGATGGTCTGAATGACGCAAAAACTGTATTTTGTTTCTTTTTTTTTTGGTGCTGTACGAACTGTGTACAAGGGTGTTGGGACCTTTGTCAGGCTAAATGCCTTTAGCCCCAACATCCTTTTGTTTCTTGTACAAGAAAACAATAAAACAAATTTTTGAATTTGAATTTGCATTTGAATTTGACCATCATGGGGAGACAAAAGATTCTTTATTAACATAGAATGATATTACTAAACATCATTTTATGGAGCTTAGGAAGTTGCCATCGCCACACCCAAAGCTGAACAGGGCTCAAGCAGTTACACTGAGATTACGTCAAACAGGAACGTATCCGACAACTATATTATGAACAAAATTCACCAAGCACTACAATTAGAAGTAAAATGCAGCACATGTAACGACATCATTGGTATCAGACACATGCTGGCGGGGTGCCCTGCGACTCTCACAAACCCTAATGAAGAATGGGACACGTGTACTAGACTCACAAGGAGCAAGTCACAGCAGGATCAGAAACGGCAGTCCAGAAGATCCACGACGAAGCCACCCAGCTTGGTCTGGTGGTGCCAACGTGGACGCGGCCCACCTCGGCCTAGGAAGGTCGAGCTCCAGGACCAATATTGAATAATGTTTCTCTCTCTCTCTTTTGCCGGAAAGTGCTGAATCCCATAGCCCTGGATAACCATCACCGACAGCCAGGCACGTAGCCAGGATTTTTTTTCGGGGTGGGCCCAAAACCATCATCATCATCATTTATTCACCCTTAAAGGACCTTTTCAGTGTATTACAGAAAGAAGGGGGGGGGGGGGGGGGGGGAAGCCTCAAAACAGCATGGTCATTATTATACAATGCTTAAGAAAACTTACCCGGAAATATAGAAGGCGCTTAATTATTAGACGAGAAAGAGAACAGAGTGCAATGCAGCCCAAGAGGCGAGTTAATCCGAGATGCAAAGCAAGTTTTTTGACACTACAGTAAAGCCAGTGGGTGTGCACGAGAAAGAATACTTTCAAACCAAGTAATCTGGACGAAGAAGGGCCATACAGAGTCAGTGAGGGAAAGAGGAGCGACAAAAAGAAAAATAAAAGCAATGCAAAGGAATCACGCGCCCCACTTACGGATGTGCAGGAAATAAAAAAAATACTTGTCGGACGATTTCTCTACTCAGTTTCTCACACTTTGTCTCAACTGCAGGCGTGCGAGAAGGACCTGAGCCACTTTATGACAGCAATTCTTAAAAGAAAAAACAGACATATTCGCGAAAACAATTTTATTGATCCACAAAATACCAAAACACCGAGCTTTCATTACACAAAAGATGCAAAACGCTAACCTTCGCTTTAGGAAGCAATATTAAAGAATGATATTGCGAGTGGTTTTAAAATATAGTAAAAGTTAATGAAAAAGAAAAAATAGACCATACAGCTTGGCTGAAAAGACTGGTTCACCCTGCAATTTTCATGCGTCGCGCTTTCTCTATAAACCCAGTGATAATTTCGTCGAAACTGACTTGCATCCGGCGAATTGACATAAGAGCCAGGCCATTAAGCCGCTCTTCAGCTGTTCGGGTCCTCAAATATGTTTCTACTCTTTTCAGTGTCGAGAAGCTGCGTTCTGCAACAGCTGTACTCACTGGAATTGTCGCCAATATCATCAGTGTGTGAACGTTCGGCAAGAGGGCTTTGTTGCATTCAGTTAAAGCACCCGTGGCAGAACGGGGAAGTTCCTCCTTTTGCATGGCTTGCCATGCAGTTTTCCAGATTTCCCATTCATCTTTTAGCATAACGATATGCGCTGTTGTCAACTCTTTAAGGTAAAAATCGAAGGCCGGCTGAACAGATTCAAATTTGCCCTTGCAGGCGTGCTCTGGCAACACAAATTGCAAACTTTGCAGTGTTTTCCGATGGTTTGCGAGACGCCGTTTGAGAAAGCTTTGAGGTCATCTATCTATAGAATGAACGTGGCTCACAGTATCCTTCTGCAGAACTACTGGCGACCCTGGTTACCTTGTTTGTTTACCCCTTTTACTCCTTCCGCCACGTGGGCGCCTGCCCCCACGACACAGGCGGCGGATAAAGGGTGGTGGGGTTCGCAGAGGTGCCAGGGGGATTGAACGGGTTAATGGGTCGTCGAACCCGTCGCTTTCCGTAAAACAGTCCCCTTTTCCATGCTTTCTGTTAGCTTCCGCCGTCCGGTCGTGGAAAAACTCTGCGTCTGCGGCAAAGCAAAGCCCTATGCGTGCGTGTTCCCACGCCGCGCAGTTATCAGTTAAACAAAGCACCTGAATGCTCCCTAAGTTGCCACCACTATACGCGACTGTATAAATGACGCCCGCATTATACCGCCTGCTAGCTCTGCAGCAACAAAGACACCGCTCCTCTCATTAAGAAAGACACTTCCTCAGAGAATCCACCGGTGGAGTCAACGTAATCATTTTCTGTGTCCTGTCATTCTTTGCGCTGTTCCTTGGAACAATCCAACTACCGAGCACCCTGACCGTAGTTGAAAATCTTCTTTTCGCGCAATATATAGCGATGGTCGCTTTTGCCCAGAAAACCCGACACAACCAACCAACCACCTTCCTAAACATGACTGATGCGACGAAGAAAAGTCGCACAAAGTACGGGCAGATAACGTCGTTTTCTCTGGTTTCAAAGCCGTATGGCAACATTTTGTTCGTTCTGGTAATTTCGTTTCCAACAAGCTTGTCATATATATATTAAAATGTCCCGCCTTGCGAAGTTTTCTGTCTTTTTCCACAATCACAAAGCAGTAAATGTTTCCGATAATTGGTTTCAGTTGGTATGACCGTTGTGTGAGGTATATTTATACGATGGTCGCTGTCTTGGGAATGTTCGGCTATCGGGTTCCTATCTGTTGCAAGCAGAGGTCATTCCTGTGCTGTCGAAAGGTTTCTGTGAGGTTTTTCGTTTAGTCGATGTAGCTCGCATCGCAGTCAGCGCAAGTATATTTGTGTGCAATGCCTTGGACTCTGTCCCTCGGTGGATGGTCTTGGGCAATATGTAGAGAACAAGGGTTCGTAGGCTTGTGAGTCACTCGGATGCCCTCTTTTCTGAGAAAACGGGCGATGGTTTCGCTAACGCCTTGGACAAATGGGAGAGCGTGGTGTTTCTGTTGTGGTGTAGATTCAGGAGCCGGACGCTGACTTTCTCGGCAAGCGTTGCCGTGCTTTTGGAATTGAAGTGCTTTCGGAATAAAGGTTCTTGGGTAGCTGTTTTTAATGAGTTCCTTTACTATCGTTTGTGTTTCGTTTGTTTGAATGCGCACGGCGCTACTTGTGCCTCTGTACCCCTAGATTAATGGCTGACTTGACAAATTTCGGGGGGGGCCCGGGCCCCCCTGGGCCCCCCCTTGCCTACGTGCCTGCCGACAGCCTCCCAGCCTCCTAATTGTCGCGGTAGCAGACGATTCCCACTACTCCACCTCGACGAACATGGCGGATGTACCCAGCGTTGCCAAAGTGCAATACACCATTTACATCCCCTATTCCTTGAGTGTTATCATTATGTTTTCATATAACCGTCATAACGCGTGCCTTTGATGGACTACAACTACGTCAGTGAAATTGAAGCATACATACGCTATTTCTTTCGAATACAGGAAGACATGAATGCTTAACGACCTTTAAATATTTGACCTTTTTACGCTTCGTATTACACTTGTGCCGTCCATTGCAATGTCACGTAAGTGACGTGCCACGGCACCTAAAGTTCATGCCCTGCAATATATCGTCAGGTCACGACTCCATTGCCCGTGCCACTAGAGTTGCACACCCTGTTTATTCTACCATTCCACGCGGGCTATGAGTGCAAGTTCGAGCCCCCTGATTTTTTGGCTGTTTTTCCACCTTGTATGGTAGTGAGGGCGCGATGACCTATTTCTCGTTATCCGCGCCATATTGTAATTATTCGGCTTGGTAACACCTTGCTCATTAGACATGAAACACCTGTAGAAGTTTATATATTCCCGAAGTGGAAGCCGCGCGCTATCAGCGCCCGACACAGCCGTCCGAGAAGAACGCGCAAAAGAGGGGATATATATGAATTTGGTTTGTCACTCTCACACAAGGGTCATGTGTGCAACAAATCGGGGCAGTATTAGGTGGAACTGATGCTGTCTCCTGTAGGACATAAATTACCAACACTGTTGTCTGAGAGCACTAAATCATCAGGCGCCACATCTACAGCGGA
>JABSTT010002614.1:0-37629 GCA_013339685.2 Hyalomma asiaticum | reverse complement strand
TCACAGAACACTTCATGATATTGTTGCAGCAGCACGCAGCTAGTGGGTGAAATTTTGAAATTCTTTATAACAGTGGAAACGATTAGTATAACTGCTTACTGCTAGCTAAAAAGGTGACATAGCGGGTCATGGTTACCATATTGTCGTGACTTTCACATGTTGGATCGCATCAATCGACAATTTCTGCAACTAAATTTTTCTATGTTATTACTGCTTAAATGCTGTAATAATTCATTGTGAAACAAGCTTTGACAGAATTTCAGGGTCAGTGAAAATATGCAATTTGAAAGGGAGATCCGATGTATGTTAACCTCATTTAATGTAACCCGAGTGGACTGGAATGCCGCTACTGTTTTAGTTATTGCTGCGCTCACATTTGGGGTTCCGCATTTAGATGACTAAAAGCTTTAAATGTCTGGTAACGGCTACCTTGAGAAAAGCAATGGGCAAAGTTTATTCTGAACAAATTGTGTGGGGGCTAGGAAATTTGTTCCAGATCAAATTAATTAAAAAATAAGGGGACTTCAATGAGTTACTGGAATTGATTAAATGTATAGAATATACAGTTGTCTAATTATGTTTGATATCAAATTAACTAAAAATAAAGTGAATTCAACGTGAATTACTTAAATTAATTAAATGCATAGAGTATGACAATTCTCAAATTAATTTAATCTGGTTGCAATCTTCAACTTGCCCCTTGCAGATGTCATCCAGAAGGTGGTGTTGGAGTGCCCAAGCGATGTGGAGCCATCAAAAAGGCTCGATCATGGCCAGCACTGCAGGATATATTTGCCGAGGTGGGCGGATTAGGCCAAAGAGTTAGGCCATCTGCCCATAATTCAAACATGAATCATCATCATGAAACATGAATCATGAAATTCAATCTGTCTTTTCAAGAGGCGCGCCAGCGCTTCTCCCTCCACAACCAGAACACTCCTTCCTTTGCAGATGTGACGCGCCAGGGCGCCGCGCCACATATTTCCGCGCCCGCGAGTGTCACACGCAGTGTGACCGCGGTCGCGCCATCTGCGCCCAAGGCTGGAGTAGCCTGTGCTGCTCCGCCTCCTGCCAAACAGGTTCAGCAGACTTCAGAGTCTGCCGGACCCCGGACCACTGCACCCGCAGTTAGGTCCGAAACTGCTGTGAACGTGCCTGCTCGTCAGGCACCATCCCCTACCTCGCAAGAGGTGATGGATACAAGTCCCACTCCTCCGGCGCCTCAGACGCCGAAGGATAGGCGCAACTCTTTGGAGCGCGCCCAAAAAGAAAAACGTCGAATTACGGGCCCCCAAAAGGCCCTGTAACCTAAGGTAACAATTTCTGTACACACAGCACCACACAACTTTAAAATGACCCATATAATACAGTGGAACGTCAGAGGACTGCTGAGAAACCTCGACGATATCCAAGAACTCTTACACAAGCATACACCAAAAGTGCTGTGTGTGCAAGAAACACACTTAAAATCGAAACACACAAACTTTCTACGCAATTACATTATTTTTCGAAAGGACCGAGATGATGCAATCGCATCATCCGGTGGTGTTGCCATAATAGTTAATCAAGGAACAGCCTGTAAACATTTACCCCTTCAGACATTCCTGGAGGCAGTAGCTGTCCGAGCTGTCATCTTCAACAAACTGGTAACAATTTGCAGTATTTACATACCTCCACACCATCAACTGAACAAACACGAATTTCAATCGCTAATCGATGAGCTTCCAGAACCGTATCTCGTCCTAGGGGACTTTAATGCACATAGTGGCCTATGGGGTGACTCTCGCTGTGATGCGCGAGGCCGCCTTATTGAACAGTTCCTTTTCTCTTCTGGTGCGTGTCTCCTAAATCGGAAAGAGCCAACATACTATAGCCTGGCTAATAATACCTACTCATCGATAGACCTCAGCATTGTCTCTCCATCGCTCCTACCTATACTTACATGGAAAGTCATAAATAATCCTTATGGGAGTGACCATTTTCCTTTAATTTTGAGCACAATAACATCATCTGAATATCCTGCACACGTTCCCAAATGGCTGATAGAAAAGGCCGATTGGGACCAGTTTTATAAGATTGCTAGCTTGAGTTGGACTGACATATGCGGCTCTAGCATAGATGCATCTGTAGAGTACTTTACTGCTTCTCTTATTGAAGCTGCAGCTAAGTGCATTCCGCAAACATCTGGACTGCCCAGAAAACGGCGCGTTCCCTGGTGGAACAGTGAGTGTCTCAATGCGCGCAAACAACAAAACAAAGCATGGAGGCGTCTTCGAGACTCACCGACCACCGAGAACCTTGTCAATTTTAGAAACATCAAGTCTCAAGGTAGGAGAACGCGTCGACAGGCCAGAAGGGACAGCTGGCAGAAGTTTCTATCTGGCATCAACTCGTATACACATGAGGCAAGAGTCTGGAGCATGGTCAGTAGGGTAGTAGGACGAGAAGCACATCCTCTTCCTCTAGTAAACACACAAGGCAACGGTTTGGAAGACCAAGCGAACTCCCTCGGTGCCCACTTCGAACAGGTCTCCAGCTCATCCCAGTACAGTCCAGCGTTCCAACGTTACAAAGCAAGAATAGAAAAACAAAAAATAGAACGCAAAGTCGCAAGCAATGACGCATACAATGAACCTTTCATCTTAGCAGAGCTACAAGCATCGCTAAACTGCTGTAACAAAACCGCCCCAGGCTCCGACCGAATAGTATACGAAATGCTGAAACGTCTGCCCCCTGAAACCCAAAAAACCCTCCTCTCCTTGTATAATGCCGTTTGGTTCTCTGGTGAGATTCCCTCCGCCTGGAAAGAAGCCATCGTTATTCCGATCCTTAAACAGGGTAAGGACCCATCTTCAGCATCAAGTTACAGGCCCATAGCATTGACGAGTTGCCTTTGCAAGGTCTTTGAGAAAATGATAAACAGGCGACTGATGCACTTCCTTGAAACAAATAGCCTACTTGACCCATACCAGTGCGGGTTTCGAGAGGCTAAATCCACTACTGACCACCTTGTCCGTATCGAGGCACAAATTCGTGATGCTTTCATTCATAAACAATTTTTTCTTTCTGTGTTCCTCGATATGGAGAAGGCCTATGACACAACGTGGCGCTTTGGCATACTCCGAGACCTGTCACACTTAGGTGTGCAGGGCAGAATGTTCGCAATAATTGAAAGCTACCTGTCCAACCGGACATTCCGTGTTCGAGTGGGCACTGTGTTGTCCCGCACATTTGTCCAAGAAACAGGAGTGCCGCAAGGAGGTGTATTGAGTTGTACACTTTTTATAGTCAAAATGAACTCCTTGCGCCTCGCTATCCCACGAAATATGTTTTACTGCACATATGTTGACGATGTACAGGTCGGTTTTAAGTCGTGTAACCTCTCAACGTGTGAACGTCAGGTTCAATTAGGTTTGAACAAGATCTCTCATTGGGCAGATGAGAATGGTTTTAAACTGAACGCGCAAAAGAGCACCTGCATCTTGTTCTGCCGGAAGAGGGGCGTGCATCTCGATCCCGAGATTGACCTGCATGGTCAACGTCTGTCTGTAAAGTCTGAGCATAAGTTTCTGGGCCTAATATTGGACGCAAAACTAACCTTCATACCATATATAAAGTATTTAAAGAACAGGTGCTTAAAGACAATGAATATTCTGAAAGTGTTGTCACGCACTACGTGGGGTAGTGACAGGAAATGCCTGATGGATTTGTATAGAAGCCTCGTACGCACGCGCCTAGATTACGGTGCCATAACCTATCAGTCTGCGACACCATCAGCCTTAAAGATGCTCGACTCTGTCCACCATCTAGGCATTCGCCTTTCTACGGGTGCCTTTCAAACTAGCCCCGTAGAAAGCATGTACGTAGAATCAAATGAATGGTCGCTCCATCTGCAGAGATGTTACATGTCCTTTACATACTATCACAAGGTTAACGCAGACGAGGAACATCCCACTCACTCCACAATTAATGATTTGTCCAATGCTGCCTTGTTTAACAATCGTCCTTCGCTGAGACAGCCCTACTCACTCCGTGTGAGGAGCCTCGCTGAGGAAACAGGCGTGCCACTTCTAGAACACCGTTTGATGGCTCCCGCAGCATATCCGCCGCCATGGCAGTGGCAGGTTATTGACTGCGACGTATCCTTCGTGGAAGTTACTAAACACGCACCTACTGCACACATCCGCACACACTTCCTCGAACTTCAACATAAATACACTTGCCCAGAATTCTTTACAGATGCGTCAAAGTGTCATACTGGTGTGTCCTATGCAGCTGTTGGCCCATCTTTTTCAAAATCCGGTATTCTGCACCCGCAAACAAGCATCTTCACCGCAGAAGCCCATGCGATATCTGTAGCCGTCAAGCATATCAAGGAATTAGAACTGCAACGCGCGGTTGTATACACAGATTCACTGAGCGTCGTTACAGCTTTGAAAACACTGAAAAAACATAAAAATGCTGTCCTTGTATCACTTTACTCTCTTTTATGCACGATCTACGCCTTGAAACGACAGGTTGTGGTGTGCTGGGTGCCAGGGCACCGCGAGATCGCTGGACCTCTCACACTTTGGTATAGGTGGCAATATGTTTAATGTCATAGAAAGCTACTTGTCCAGTCGAACATTCCGCGTTCGAGTGGGCAATGTTCTTTCGCGCTCTTTTGTGCAGGAAACCGGCGTGCCGCAGGGTGGGGTGCTTAGCTGCACTCTGTTTATTATAAAAATGAATTCATTGCGTCTGTTCATCCCGCATAACATATTCTATTCAACTTATGTTGATGACGTCCAGATAGCATTCAAGTCGTGCAGCCTAGCGATATGTGAGCGCCAGGTCCAGCTTGGCCTGAACAGGGTGTCGAAATGGGCAGACGAAAATGGGTTCAACCTGAACCCACAAAAAAGCACTTGTGTCCTTTTCTGCAGAAAAAGAGGCCTCCATCCGGAACCTGATGTTCATCTCAAGGGTCAGCGTTTACCTGTAAATACTGAACATAAATTTCTGGGCATAATTTTTGACTCGAAGCTCACGTTTGTACCGCAGATAAAACATCTTAGGCACAAGTGCATGAAGACAATGAATATCTTAAAGGTATTGTCGCGCACAGCTTGGGGCAGCGACAAGAAGTGTCTGCTCAATTTGTACAAGAGCCTCATACGTACACGTCTAGACTATGGAGCTATAGTCTATCAGTCTGCCACGCCAAGTGCCTTGAATATGCTGGACCCTGTCCATCATCTAGGTATCCGTCTTTCCACAGGTGCCTTTAGGACAAGCCCTGTGGAAAGCCTCTATGTAGAAGCCAATGAGTGGTCGCTTCACTTACAAAGATCGTACTCCTCTTTTGTATATTTTCTCAAGGTTAGCACAGAGCTTGAACATCCTGCCTACTCTACTATGAATGACTTGTCCAGTTCGCTCATATTTCAGAACCGTCCTGCTGTGAGAGAGCCCTGCTCATTGCGTGTAAGAGGCTTGGCTGAGGAAATGGGTGTTCCGCTCCTCGAATATCATCTCATGGCCCCTGCTAGGCCTCTCCCACCATGGGAGTGGAGAATTATACACACTGATGTATCTTTCGTTGAAGTTACAAAACATGCCCCGGCCGCGCATATCCAGATGCACTTCCTGGAACTTAAGCACAGGTACCCTCATCCAGAATTCTACACAGACGCATCCAAGTCGAATTCTGGTGTCTCCTACGCAGCAATTGGCCCAGGCTTTTCTGATGCGGGTGGTCTGCATCCTGAAACAAGCATATTTACAGCGGAAGCCTATGCAATACTGTCAGCAATTAAACACATCAAGGCACTAAAGATACAAAAATCAGTTATATACACAGACTCTCTAAGCGTTATAAGAGCATTAAAAACTGTCCCGAAGCGCACAAACCCAGTACTTACGTTACTGTACTCGCTCTTATGTGCCATTTATGCGTCTGAGCAGGATGTCGTGTTGTGCTGGATACCTGGGCACCGAAACATTCGAGGAAACTAGTTGGCTGACCGGTTGGCTGCAGCAGCCCACATAAATGCTTTTGAATCTTCCATGGCAGTCCCTATTCTGGACATAAAACCTCATCTTCGCAAAATGATCAGGATGCACTGGCAACGTTTGTGGGACATGCAAACAAATAATAAACTACATGTTATAAGGCCATACTTAGGGATCTGGTCGACAACAACGAAATCAAGACGGAAAGAAGTCATACTCTGTAGACTCCGAATAGGACACACGTACGCTACGCACAATTACCTCCTGGCCGGACGTGAACCTCCAACCTGTAAAATGTGTGGAGAACCATTGACAGTGGTTCACGTTCTAATAGAATGCAAAGAATTAGAACATCTGAGAAAGAGGTATTTTAGCAGGCGTTACCTCGAGAACCTTCCTTTTCACCCTGTTATGTTTTTAGGTAACGAACCTATCTTTAAACAAGAGGCAGTTTTAACATTTTTAGACGAGTCTAAGGCACTAGAGGTCGTACACACCTGGAACTCCTAGCACACCCTCGTTAAGAGGATGTTGCTACGGCTGTACTTGCGTGTACGCACTCGCCTCGAGACCCTTGATCGCAAGGGGACTCTGAGGCTGTAGTGTTTTTAATTATCTCAGACGTAACTACATGATTTTAAAACACATTTTATACTCATTGCACACCCTCCGTTGGCATCCTCACCATAATTTTATTACCTGCATTCGTTTTAGGCACGTTTGGTGCGTATGATTTTAGGCCCCTTTACAGCCACTTCACATCAAGGCATTCTCATAGATCACAGCATTGCTTACACATTTTCATTGCTCTTGGCGCTCTTTGGCCGTGATCGGCCCTTGTGCCAATAAAAGCCAGACATCAATCAATCAATCCCAGCAGCTACAGACCGATTGCCCTAACAAGCTGCCTGGCAAAAACATATGAAAGCATCATAAATATCAGACTGACATTCACACTCTACTCCAGAAACCTAATAGACATGCATCAATGTGGGTACAGGAAAAATTGCTCGACGACTGACCACCTTGTCCGACTAGAACATCACATACGAGAAGCATTTCTGTATAAGCAGCACTGTATGGCGGTTTTTTTCGATTTAGAAAAGGCTTATGATACAACATGGAGACACGGAATCTTACTTGATCTCGCAAGCCTGGGAATTCGTGGGAAAATGCTTAATTGCCTGGCCGATTTCTTGACGAATCGAACGTTCCAAGTACGTTTGGGCACAGTGTTATCACGAACATTCGCCCAAGAAAATGGTGTGCCGCAAGGTTGTATCCTCAGCACAACTCTTTTCATAGTGAAAATGAACTCAATCAACAAGGCCATACCACCCACAATAATGCACTCCGTATACGTCGACGATCTTCAAATCGCCTGTCGTGCCTCCAGTCTTTCATCCTGTGAGAGACAACTCCAAATTACAATCAATAACCTTACGAAATGGGCCGACCAAAATGGTTTTCGCTTTTCGACACAAAAAACAACCGCTGTCCTCTTTACGCAAAAAAGAGGGGTATTCCCTGACCCAGTTCTCAAACTAAACAACGTCGAAATGCAGGTAAAACAAGAATATAAATTTCTAGGAATTACATTTGACCGAAAACTTAACTTTCTGGCGCACATAAACACACTGAAAACCAAGGCAAACAAAGCACTCAACCTCCTCAAAGTATTATCCCATAAGCACTGGGGCTCCGATCGTCTATGTCTGCTGCGTATTTACCGTTCCGTTGTGCGCAGCATTTTAGATTACGGTTGCGTTGTTTATGGCTCAGCACGAGATTCATACATAAGTCGTCTAGACCCTGTGCACAATCTTGGTCTGCGTTTATCTAATGGCGCTTACAGAACATCGCCCGTGCAAAGTCTGTACGTAGACTGCAACGAGCCTCCTCTGTGTGATCGACGAGCATTACTAACCATGTCCTATGTTTTAAGAATAAGGTCATCCCCTCAACACATCTGCTACGATATTGCCACAAAGTGCAAGTCACGCTTACACTACCTAAACAAACCAAACTCAATTAAGCCACTTATCTTACGTTTTGAAGAGTGTTGCCGCACGTATGCCATCCCTGAAGAGGCACTAAATGTCGCAAAAAAACCACCAAGGCTACCGCCATGGTTCGACTTGGCGCAGCTCTGCGATTTGTCATTAAGCCATCTAAACAAAAGAGACACCCCATCAGAACGCCTCATCCAAGAATTTCGTGCACTTCAGGATAAACATAGGGATTACGCCGAATATTACACAGATGGCTCGAAAACAGAAAACCATGTGGGTATAGGGATCGTGACCGCGGAAAGTGCCCTAAGTGTGAGAGTACCTCAGTGTATTTCAATTTTTACAGCTGAAGTTTACGGTTTATATGAAGCAGTCCGGAATATCATCGCTGGTAAATACAAGAAAGCAATCATATACACCGACTCGTTAAGTGCACTGAAAGCCCTGCATGTTAAGTCCGAGTGCGAGCCATTACTTGGCGACATTTTAAACATGGTGTTTTTAAATAGCAAAGAATTTTCTATCCGTTTCTGCTGGGTGCCAAGCCATGTTGGGATACCGGGCAACGAGAAAGCAGATGAATACGCCTCTTTGGCAGTACACAAAACACTTAGAAAAATAAAAATCCCACTGAAAGACAGCCAAAGAACAATTCGTCGAGCAGTCTTAGGGAAATGGCAGCAACAGTGGGACTCATGCACAAATAACAAGCTCCATCTAGTAAAGCCTCTACTTGGAGAATGGAAGACCTGTCGACACCAAGAGCGCTTTGTTGAGGTCATTTTATGCAGACTCCGAATTGGGCACACACACCTGACACACAACTTTCTACTCACAAAAGAAAAACAACCAATATGTGAAAAATGCGAACAACCGTTAACACTCACACACATCCTGATCACATGCCCCGACGTTGAAACGCAGAGAAAAAAATACTTCAGCAAATTATACAAAGAACACATACCTCTACATCCTGCGCTGCTTCTAGGAGATCATCCTCTAGTGCTGTTGTCAGACGTGCTGAACTTTCTTAAAGAAGTTGACTTTTTAAGTAAGCTATAAAACTGCATCATATCACTGCCCATTATTTAATACCTTGTGATTGGCGCAACATAGCCTCAGCTGCTTTTGCGCCATAAAAACCAAACTAACTAACTAACTAACAACACATACTCTTCTATAGACCTAACTATTGTCTCGAGTACACTAATTCCATATCTGGAGTGGTCCGTTCTCAAGAACCCCTTTGGGAGTGACCACTTCCCGATTATGTTGAAGTTAACAAAAGAAGATACGTGCTCGCCTCATTTTCCACGATGGAACATCGAGACAGCCAACTGGGAACTGTTCCGAGAAAACACATTTTTAGACGGAGATGACATTGCTGATTTTAATATAGACGATGCTGTGGCATACCTAACAGGTTTTATCATTGACGCTGCAACGAAATGCATTAAGCTAACTAACGGAATGACTAATAAGCGTCGCATCCCATGGTGGAACGACGAGTGTCGGAAAGCGCGCAACAGTCAAAATAAAGCTTGGAGATTACTCCGCAATTACCCAACAGCTGAAAACCTCATCAATTTCAAGCAGGTTAAGTCACAAGCCAGAAGAACGCGTCGTCTTGCAAAGAAAGAAAGTTGGAATAGGTACATCTCCGGTATAAATTCTTACACCGACGAAACGAAGGTTTGGAATAGGGTAAACAAGTTAATGGGTCGGGAGTCACACCCCCTACCCTTGGTAAGTAGCCGAGGTGAGAGCCTGGAAGAGCAGGCGGACTGCCTAGGCGAACACTTTGAACATGTTTCAAGTGCATCGCACTATACAGAAACGTTCTTAAGATTCAAAGAACGCGAAGAGCGGCAGCCCGTTAAATGTAAACGTCCATCCAGTGAGGCTTACAACTGCCCATTTACATTAGCTGAACTTAAGGCATCTCTTACGTGCGTCAAAAACTCGGCGCCAGGTGGCGATCGTATAATGTACGAAATGATCAAGCACCTTCACCCCGAAGCACTAAAAACACTCCTAACTCTCTTCAATACCATGTGGGCAGCTGGGTATATTCCATTGTCATGGAAAGAAGCGATAGTCATTCCGGTACTTAAACAAGGCAAAGACCCGTCCTTAGCCGCCAGCTACAGGCCAATAGCGTTAACAAGCTGTCTATGCAAACTATATGAGAAAATGTTAAACCGGCGCTTAATCCACTTTCTAGAAAGTAACAGCATACTAGACCCTCTTCAGTGTGGTTTCAGAGAGGGAAGGTCGACTATAGACCACCTTGTCCGCATCGAGGCATACATCAGAGATGCATTTATTCATAGGCAGTTTGTACTTTCCGTATTCCTAGACTTAGAGAAAGCGTACGATACCACATGGCGATTCGGGATTCTACGCGATCTTGCCGCCATGGGCATCCATGGGAACATGTTAAACACAATTGAAAGCTATCTGTCTAACCGAACCTTTCGCGTAAAAGTGGGAAATGCTCTATCTAGATCATTCACCCAAGAGACTGGTGTTCCGCAAGGGGGCGTGCTTAGTTGCACACTCTTTCTTGTAAAAATGAACTCTCTGCAGTCAGTAATTCCAAGCGCGATGTTTTATTCCGTGTATGTTGATGATGTGCAGATGAGTTTCAAATCATGCAATATGTCTATCTGCGAACGACAAGTGCAGCTTGGAATGAATAAATTCTCTAAATGGGCGGATGAGAATGGCTTTAAAATAAACACCCAGAAAAGTACGTGCGTACTTTTCTCCAACAAACGAGGGGTAATGCCACTACCAAGTATTGCGATCAAGGGAGACCAACTCCCTGTGAGCAGCGAGCATAAATTCCTGGGAATCACTTTAGATTCTAAGCTGACGTTTATTCCCCACATTAAATATGTAAAAATGAAATGTCTGAAAGCAATGAACGTCCTAAAGCTTCTATCACGTACAACATGGGGTAGTGATCGAAAGTGCCTCTTGAAGTTGTACAAAAGTCTTGTCTGGTCGCGCCTTGATTATGCAGCCATAATTTATCATTCCGCAACGCCAAGTGCATTAAAAATCCTAGACCCCGTCCACCATCTGGGTATCCGACTCGCAACCGGTGCTTTCAGGACAAGTCCGATCCAAAGCCTCTATGTAGAGTCGAATCAGTGGTCACTTCACCTGCAGCGATCATATAGTAGTTTCACATATTTTATAAATGTACGCGCAAACATCGTCTTATTCAACTATAAACGATATGACCGCTGCCACACTCTTCCATAATCGACCTGCAGCGAGAAAGCCGTTCTCTTTGCGTGTGAGAAACCTAAGTGAGGACATGGGTGTTCCACTGTTTGAACTTTGTCCTATGCTCTCAGTGAAACTGTTACCGCCGTGGCAGTGGCAGCTCATAGATTGTGACACATCATTTGTCGAAATCACTAAACACGCACCAGAAGCACATATTAAAATGCATTTCCGAGAACTCCAGTCCAACTACTCATGCGTAGAGTTTTATACCGACGCCTCTAAGTCGCATGCCGGGGTGGCTTATGCAGCCGTCGGACCATCCTTCTCGGAATCCGGTGTACTGCACCCGGAAACAAGTATCTTTACGGCTGAGGGTTATGCACTATTGTCGGCTGTGAAGCATATACGGAAATCAAAGGTACAAAAATCAATTATATTTACAGACTCGTTAAGTGTCGTAAATGGCCATGAGTGGCGCTGCCTAACACTCCCAGGATAATATGTACATAAATACACAATAAAGTGGACGGGGGGACGGCCGCCTTCGTAGCTCAGTTGGTAGAGCATCGGACGCGACATCCGAAGGTCGTGGGTTCGGGTCCCACCGATGGCAGGTTTGTCTTTTCGTCCACTTTAATTCCTTTCTACTTTCTCCACAATTAAAATACCACAAGTAACTTCCCCTATGCTTTCCTAGGCTTCATTGTCTGTTTCCTCATTAACTTGTTTCTAACAAATAAAGAACGAGCCCTTGACCCCTTCCCTTTCGTTATTTCATAGCGTGGGCCTCGTTGCGGCAGACTTGGTGCCTTAGGTAGCATGCGAGGGCTTATTGGGCAGCAGCCGTCTCAGCTAAGTTCACGTTCTACGTGACGCCTCCTGGCAAGAAGTGCGTTCCACGCACGCCGCCTTGGCCATGAGTGGCGCTGCCTAACACTCCCAGGATAATATGTACATAAATACACAATAAAGTGGACGGGGGGACGGCCGCCTTCGTAGCTCAGTTGGTAGAGCATCGGACGCGACATCCGAAGGTCGTGGGTTCGGGTCCCACCGATGGCAGGTTTGTCTTTTCGTCCACTTTAATTCCTTTCTACTTTCTCCACAATTAAAATACCACAAGTAACTTCCCCTATGCTTTCCTAGGCTTCATTGTCTGTTTGCTCATTAACTTGTTTCTAACAAATAAAGAACGAGCCCTTGACCCCTTCCCTTTCGTTATTTCATAGCGTGGGCCTCGTTGCGGCAGACTTGGTGCCTTAGGTAGCATGCGAGGGCTTATTGGGCAGCAGCCATCTCAGCTAAGTTCACGTTCTACGTGACGCCTCCTGGCAAGAAAGTGCGTTCCACGCACGCCGCCTTGGCCATGAGTGGCGCTGCCTAACACTCCCAGGATAATATGTACATAAATACACAATAAAGTGGACGGGGGGACGGCCGCCTTCGTAGCTCAGTTGGTAGAGCATCGGACGCGACATCCGAAGGTCGTGGGTTCGGGTCCCACCGATGGCAGGTTTGTCTTTTCGTCCACTTTAATTCCTTTCTACTTTCTCCACAATTAAAATACCACAAGTAACTTCCCCTATGCTTTCCTAGGCTTCATTGTCTGTTTGCTCATTAACTTGTTTCTAACAAATAAAGAACGAGCCCTTGACCCCTTCCCTTTCGTAAATGCATTAATGTCACTTTTCAGATTCAGAAATCCGGTACTAATTGAGCTGTATTCCGTTCTGTGTACAGCGTATATGTCCAACCAGCATATTACTATTTGCTGGGTACCTGGCCATCGAAGCATCGAGGGCAATGTGTTAGCTGACCAAATGGCCACGTCAATTACATTGCGTGCTATTAACCCTACCGCTACTGTCCCTGCAACAGATCTAAAACCCTTCCTACGTAAGAAACTGCGAAGCCACTGGCAACGCTTGTGGGACACGGAAATAAACAATAAGCTTCACATGATTAAGCCGCAGTTAGGTTACTGGCCCTCCGCTACGAGAACACGGCGAACTGATGTCCTATTCTGTCGCCTCAGAATAGGACACACATATGGTACCCATAGCTTTCTGCTGACTGGCGAGGAACCTCCTACATGTGGTAGATGTGGGGAGAGGCTAACCGTCCTCCACGTCCTCCTGGAGTGTCGGGAAGCCGAAAGAGAGAGAAAGAAACATTTTCCTTTAGCATACCGCTATCATCTTCCCCTACATCCTATTATGTTTCTCGGCGAAGAACCGCTTTTTGACGCAAAATCAGTCCTTGGCTTTTTAAAAGATGTTGTATTGAATGTTTTTAGCCCAACAAGTTCATAGCGCATCCTCTGTCCAGAAGATGCCGCTGTGATAGCAGCTTTCAATGAGCCCATGCCTCCATGCCCTTGTTTTAAGGGCTCTGCTGAGGCACTAGTGCTCCACGCCAAGTTTTTATTTGATATTCGTATCATTTTTAATGCATTTTTATGTCTCCATAGCACACAGCATTTGTCATTGCCATAATTTTACTCTATGTGTATTTTACGCACTTACAGCGAGTGTTTTTAGGCCCATTTACAGCCACGTCACATCTGTTTTATCCACGCTGCGTAACGCACAGTTCATTATCATCGTTCTGGCGCTCTTTGGCCACATCTGGCCTTGCGCCAATAAACTCCACTAATCAATCAATCAGTACTCGCACAGACGACGTACGCGTTGTAAGGAGTGGGGTCGTTGTAGCAGTTGTACACGTCCATTACGAGCTTCAAGACGAATGTCTTACCGCAACCCGCAGGTCCCGTTAGGAAGACTCGTAAGGGAGGTGCACCGAGCGTAGTGTGTCGATGGATGATTTCTCGTATCAGTTCGTACTGCTCAGCGTTGGTCATTCCCATGAGCCTGGCGTACTCCTCCCTTTCCATTACTCCTTGCCTTTTGCGGACGGCGGCACATGGACTGGATTCCTTGACGGCCGACATTAACTCTTCGCTGGGTAAGAGGTCGGCGTCTTCTTCGGCGTTAGGCATGGCGGCGGAAAGTGCGGCTCTATCCGCGGCGGCAGTTGCGGCGGCCTCTTCTTCTCGTTGACGCCAGTACTCTTCGATCAGTTGAGCTACGATGTCGTCGTCGTCGGCGACGTTGTATTCTCGATGTTTGGCGGCAATGAGGTCTTTGTTGGCTTCGTAAGTCTGGACGTATTTGTTCTTGTCGAGCACGTCTATAGCCTCGTTACGGAAAGGTACGTAGAGCAGCACCTGCTCTCTCATGTAATCGTCAGGCCGGTCCGTGGCACTGTAGTGACGGTACCGTATGATTACCGGCTGCTTACGAGGACTGTAGTCGCGCTTGTACTTGCTGGCAAAGTCCGCAAGACAGACGCCTTTAATTTTTGCCGGCCTTGCCTCGTACTTTTGAACGATGTTTAGTTTCCATACGTCCGTCGAGGCGGCACTGACGTTCGCCAACTCCTCGTTGGTCTTGCGGACTCGCACGCGTTCTTCCGGGTAGCACGTGGGTATATAGACGACGTCACGGCTCTTTTCGGACATGTCTTGCCGTAGGAGAAACCAAGCCGCCTCTTGCGCAGACATTTCAACTCCCTTGAGCATCGTTACGCCTAGCGAACGTATGATGGCGGCGTAGTCCATTTCCGGCTTTTCTTCGATGATTTGCATGACTGCGTTGTGGAGACTTGACATTCCGCGGTCGGCCTTGTTTACGTAGTCCACAACGTACGTGGCGCAGGCGTAGTGGTCTAGTATAACTTGTAGGTCCATGTTTGAGTCTAGCACTTTGGCAATCCAAGGGTTGAAGGGGTTGACCATCTTTTGTGCGGGGGTGCGCCGGTGTAGGACGCAAGGGCGCGTAAACCCCGCTCGTAGAATCTCCATGTACTCTGCGTCCGAGTTGACGTTAAATGTGGCAAGGAATTCTTCGATCGAGAGAAAGGATCCCCTTTCCAAAGCGGCATGCATTTTTTCGTAGCGTTGCTTCAGGTTCTGACGATATTCCTTTTCTGCAGCGTCTTCGGTAGGAGGAAAGGGAACTACGATTGTCGTTTCCTTGCTTGGCATGAAGGGGGCACCGAAACGGCACTTGGTACGACCACGTTTGTACCAAGTGTGGGTGTGTGCGTGTAGTTGAGTTCTGGGTCTCTTTAGGAGGTCGGTATCGATCGTTAGCAACGCGTCGACCATGTCCAGCGTGCGAGGCATGTCACCGCAGACTTCTTGCGGGGCGTTGTCTAACCACAGCATGGTATGAATGTGGGCACTTCCTCGTTGTTGGAATTCGACCCGCTTGAAGAAGTCTACCACAACGTAAGGCTTGAACGGTGAACATCGCTTGTCTTTGATTATGTTGAGAATTACGACAAAGATTCGATGGGTGTAGATTGCACACGCGACGGGGTCGTTGTTTACCAACTCGACGGTTGATGATTTCGTCCATGAATTCGGAATTTTCGAGTTGCTGACGGGTTATGGCGTTAGTGATGGCGTTTGTTCGGAACGTCATTGTCTTGTCGGCAACGTTGTGACGCATCACTTTCATAGCCATGTAAAGGACGGGGTCGGGACGCACTCCTCTTCGATCGGTACGTCGGATCTCACTGCTTGCCTTCATGAACGCTGTTGCTCGTTCGGATTTGATTATTCGCGGGTGGCCGAGGTATATCTGAGGAAACGACAGCTCTTCGGCGTACATGTCAAAGAGTAGAGAAATGGGAACTTGTCCTTCACCCGGTGCTACGTGTAAACTGTGCGTGCCTCGTATCAGACCGTCGAGTGCCCTTGCTGCCGCCTTGCGCGCCGCGGAATTTTCCGCAGCCACGCCGTCGCAGTTGTTGTTGGCGACGATGACGCCGCTGGCGCCGTCGTCAAAGATCATGGAATGCGACATCGTGTTGAGAGCGATCGTTGCTTCCATGGGGTCGTCGAGATCGGTAACCTCCGGCGCTTGCTCAATCTCGTCGACGTTGCATTCCACGTTGCCGTCTGCGCCGCCGGTATTGTCGTTGAATTTGCCGAGACTGTTCCAGTCGATTTTGATGTTGAGGTACTTGTACAGGGGAGTGTTTTCAAGGTATTTAAGCCAGGCGTGTATGTTGCTTTTAGTAACCAGGCCCTTCTTGTATGACGGTTTGGACACGAGCCGGCGCTTGAGATGAACGTCGATTGCCACGTCGTCCGGAATGTCACGAGGCAGAGATTGAACCGTGTTGGGAACGTTTATAGGAACGTTGACTACTTGCCCCTTGATGCCGTATTGGCCGCTTCCATGCGTCAATCTTCTGATACTCATGAAGGGTAGACGAGGTGCAATGAGGCGTTCTTCTACTGGATCTAGGGGAGGCAAGTTTGGTTTCGGTTGATACTTGTAACCATTTGAAACGCTCATCAAAGGTACCTTGCCGCCCGTCAGAGAATCTTTACAGTTCGAGCAAACCTTGTAATCCTCGGCGGTTGCGGCGGGAAACGCGCGCTGCAACGTGGCGATGGCATTATTGCGAGACTGTTCGTTTCTGATCGACGATATCGTGATTAGGTTGTTGGAGAACCAGAGTCTATCGCACACGTTACAGCTATGCCCAAAGGTGATTTTCAGGAAATCTCTATCGAACCGGGCGTCTGCACCTTCGTGTTCTTTCTTGGCACGCTTTGCAGACACCTCGCGTTCTCTCACCTCTGGGTTCGCCTGGCGATATGCGCGCTTCCTCGCCGCTTCCCATTGTCGAACGTTTTCAAGATCTGCTTCGCGACGTTGACGTGCTGCCTCGGCCTCTCGTTCCCGTACGGAAGGATCTTGCCGACGCTGACGTGCCGCTGCAGCTTCTTGTTCACGTACGGCGGGATCTTGCCGACGCTGCCTTGCTGATGCGGCTTCTTGTTCCCGTACGGAAGGATCTTGCCGACGCTGACGTGCCGCTGCAGCTTCTTGTTCACGTACGGCGGGATCTTGCCGACGCTGCCTTGCTGATGCGGCTTCTTGTTCCCGTACGGAAGGATCTTGCCGACGCTGACGTGCCTCTGCAGCTTCTTGTTCACGTACGGCGGGATCTTGCCGACGCTGCCTTGCTGATGTGGCTTCTTGTTCCCGTAGAGCAGGATCTTGGCGGCGACGTCGCGCAGCTTCCCGGCGCGCTTCTGCCTCGCGGGCTCTCACTTCAGGGTCCTGTCTGCGAGCGCGCGCCGCCGCTGCCCTGCGCGCCCGCCTTTCGGCATCCTTGTCCATACGAGCACACACCGACGGCAACGAGCATCGTCAACTACAAACCTGTATCGCGATATGGTTTTGATTATAAAACCATTGCTTTACCTGGCGTCTTTCGTTAAGCAGCTGGCGTCTTTTCGTTTTGCTTTAGAAACATCTGGCGTCTTTCGTTAAGCAGCTGGCGTCTTTTCGTTTTGCTTTAGAAACATCTGGCGTCTTTTCGTTTTGCTTTTAGAAAACATCTGGCGTCTTTCGTTGGTTTATTTCATCAATCAACGGCGTTTTGAACAAAATTTTTATTGTTTAATCACGCACAGGAGAAATCTCACCAGGCACTACCTTGGAGGTAAACAATGGCTGCTACTGGGAACGAGAGACAGCAGAAGTCGGCTTTTAACACTTCTACTTCTACTAACGTTTCCTACTGGAACATGCCAATGGCTGCTAATGGGGAATGAGAGACAGAAGACTTCGGCTTTTAGTTAACGCGCACGCTGCGAATTTTTTTTATTGTTCAACAACGCACAGGAGAAATCTCCCACCGGCACCACCTTGGAGGTCAAAGCGTAAGACTGGTTACGCACTACGACTACGACGAGGGACGAACGGGTGCCGCTTTAAGGAGCTTCGCCCCTAAAAAAGAACATTAACTACTCAGGTCTTGGCCAGAACCCGGGGAGCAGGCGAACACGTCACCAAGAACAGGCCATGTGCAGTGTTCAGGCTCCACTATATCACCACTATATCAGACAGCTCTTCATCACCTTTGTTCTCGAATTTCCCCTTACCCACTACCTGGAGTTTGTTGAAGCACATATATTGTGATTGTCATCCTCTCCCTAAGAGAGAACCGTCCCAATGCTAAACAATTTGCATCACTTTATGAAAAGTAGTCTTTGGCATAATCAGCGGCTTACAAAGGGTTTCATGCGGGCTACATGCACAAGTTCAGAATGACGCTGGCGGGGTCTTGAGCCATAGGGGCTATCTGGAATGACCTCATATGTGACTTCACTGAGTCACTGCAGCACACGGTAGGGTCCAAAACACCACCTCAGCAGTTTTTTGTATAGTTTCTGTTTTTGTATAAGTGCCCAACCCCATACTCTGTCAGCGGTCTTGTGAGCAGGCTTGTGATGTACAGCCGCCCATTTTTTTAACCTGAACACGCGAGCGCCGACCGCCGAGCTGTTCAGCGCCACAGAGCGGAGCGCGGCGTTGAAATGAACGAGAATACGCGTATGCGCGCTTTGAGCAGTTCTCGGCAGCTGTCGTCTGCTAGGCTTTTCCGGGAACCAGACACCACGCCCGCTTTTTTTGAGCACCGGTACCGTCATTCTTCTTTTTTTTGTATTCTGAACGCTGCTATTCGGTTGTAATGGAAAGGTCAAGTGGTCGTGCTTCCGATGGAAGAAATATGATCACACCCCCTAACTACGCTGGGGCATCCGCATCAGCACTTTTACACCGGAGTGGTTAAGCTTTTAGTTATGTCATGCGGAGTCGAAGAGATTCACCAGCGGCCGGCGCGCGCTCTGGCTCGCTTCGTCTTCTTCTTCGTAGTTTTAGTTCATGCTTATTCAAGCCAATTAAGCCTACCCGTTCTAATTAAGCAGTTGATGTCATACACGCTCGCTAAAATCACGGTAATGATGTCATGGCTAATTAGATCATTGCTAATTATGATCAAGTGAATTACGAACTTACTGTTAAATTCTTGCTAATTAGCCACATGTTAATTAGAACCATCCTAATTAAGGCCTGCATCTCGGGGACCATGCTATTTCAGAACTTTTCAATTAAGATCATTGTAATTAAAATTATGCGAATTTGGGATCCTGTTAATTAAAAGCGTTCTAATAAGCTAGGTGAGCGACACGCTCCGTGGTTAATTCCATCTTGCAACACTAGTGCACGCTGCTTACATTGTTTTCATCGGTTATCGCTTTTTGCTGTCTCTTCGAAATACCGCTGGAAAAAGAATGGAAAGTGCAACAAGATACGACCTTCCTTTGCTTTGTTTGCTGAAAGGCGTGAGGTGATAAGCGAGATATTCCGATCAGACGTCATTGGTATATCGCACTTCGCGGTTATAGTGCCCTTCACCTGCCTTCTCGAGAATGTGCTTTCCGTAGTTTTAGTGATGCCAGCTCGGATCCCTGAGGAAAAGAGTAGCTACAATACGGATGTCGTTGAGGGCCACATCCCAAAGAAATATCGGGCGTGGTGTCCGGTTCCCGGAAAAGCCTAGCAGACGACAGCTGCCGAGAATTGCTCAAAGCACGCATGCGCGTATTCTCGTTCATTTCAACGCCGCGCTCCGCTCTGTGGCGCTGATCAGCTCGGTGGTCGACGCTCGCGTGTTCAGGTTAAAAAATTGGGCGGCTGTACATATAGGGACCTGCGTCATACATTTCGCGGTCTTATATTTGGAGACGTATGCACTGCATAGCTTCTGTGGGTTATATAATAACTTCGGCATTCATGTCAGTGTCACCAGGTTCGTGTGGTAACGTGAGATTGAGCATTGGTCCCCAGTTCCTCTCCATGGACAAGGCTAAATGGGGTCATCCATGTGGTTTCCTGCTTAGCTGTATTGTAAGGAAACGTTATATAAGGCAGAATCTCATCCCAATTTTTGTGCTCAGTATCCACATACATTGAAGACAAGTCTTCGAGTGTTTGTCTGGGCGCTCAGTCAGTCCGCTAGTTTCGGGATGGTAGGCTGCTGTCTTTCGATGAGTCATGCTACTGAGCCTCAGGACATGACCCAAGAGTGCAGCTGTGAAAGCAGTGCCTCACTCTGTTATTACAATGGTCGGGGTACCATGTCTGAGCACATCGCTCCCTATGAAAAACTGGGCCACCTATGCTGCTGTGCCTCTCTGAATAATCTTTGTTGCAGCGTAGCGAGTCAGACACTTAGTCGCTACAATGACCAAGTGGTTACCAGAACTCGAGGTAGGAAATGGGCCCAAGAGGTCCATCCGATGTGTTGAAATGGAATTTGTGGGACTTGAATGGGTTGTAGTAAACCAGCTGCTTTTGTTTGATGTGACCTCTGTTCATGATGATCCAGACAAGTCCGAACATGATTGTTCGTGGTAGCGAGGATCTTGGACAATAGATTTCTGTCGCAATCTGTTTAGTGCTCGCATATAGCCTAAGTGCCTAGAAGTGACCTCGTGACATACTGGTAGTACTTCACTATGAAGAGCAGATGGAACAACGAGCAGATAGCTTTATCCGCTTGATTAGAAGTTCAATTTGTATACAGTGTGTCTACCAACCGGGAAAACGGGGAAATCTCAGGGAATATGATTAGTCTGGAAAATCTAAAGGAAAGCTCAGTGAATTTGGGCTTCTCTCAGGGAAAATCAGCTCAAGTACGGAAGTCGCGGTAACGCTGGCTCTAACAATGCACCTCGCGATTGAGTTTATAGCGCAACTCGCAGTAACTGAAGCGACGAGTGTCCCCCCCCCCCCTTCCTCATCGCTCTCCGTCGTGCGAATCGGCTGCTTTTTTTATTATTGGCTTTGCTTGTTCTATGTAAAGTCCGCTGTATGTGTCTGGACGCTCTACGGCGCACACACAGCCTGTGTGTACGCCGAGCGTTGTTATATTGTGCGTTTGCTTGCACACAGTCTTTTCCATAAATATTGTGGAAAAGACTGTGTGGAGGTAGAGGACGCGCGGCTACACGAAGCTGCGCGCCCTCTCCATAGGGAGAGGACGCGGCGCTGATTCTACACGCCACGCGGTGACGCGTTGTACCGCGTACGTGTGGTTAGGGCAGTGGGTTAGGGCTTTGCTTTCTTGCGGAGATAAACAGAACTTATTTCTAGCTTGGGCGCATCTGCGGTCTGCGGCAACGCCGCTGTGCAACACCATTTCGTGGTTTCGGTTTCTCAGCGTGATTACAACGGAGGCGCGTGAGAAACTCGATGTTTAGCTTCATTGGCACAGCACCCCTTTGTAGAGGCGGCGGAAGTTAATTTTTCATCTTTATTGGCGTAGCTTTCAGCTTGTTCGACGCTTATGATCCAAGGGTCACGGGATCGAATTCTGGCCGCGGCGGATGCATCTCGATGGAGGCGAAATGTTTGAGGACCCTGTACTGTGCGATGTCAGGGAACCCCGGGAGGTCAAAATTTGCGGAGTCCTCCGCTACGGCCTCTCATAATCATAGCTCGTTTTGTGACGTAAAACCCCACAAATCAATCAATTATCGACGCTTACGAGGGATTCTTGTTGTTCTTGATTACTGAGTTTACTCTGCCCAAGGCAGCCACACGCAGAGAAGATACCGTGTGTATGCGAACACAGCTGGTTGCTCCAAGATGAGAACAGAGATAGATGCATTTTATTTATTTATTTATTTACATTACCCTCAGGGCTCATAAAGGCGTTACAGAGGGGGTGGGTAATACAACAAAAATTGCAGTAAAAACAAGAACACAATTATATAACAAATTAATGAAAATACATGTTCAAACAGTAATCAGTTATTAGCGGCTTAAGATATGATCAGTTAATGCAGTCTTAAAAGATGACACGTCCTCAATGGAGGCGATGGAGGGAGGAAGGCTGTTCCACTCGGCACTGGCCTTGGGCAGAAAGGAGTCTGAAAAAAACGTTAGTGCTGCAGACAGGAATAAAAACTTTATATTGATGATCAAGACGTGACGATATGTATGAAGGTTCTGAGATGAGTTCCTGTTTAAGTGAGTGATTATGGTAAAGGATTTTTTAAAAAAGCCATAGACGGGAAATTTTCCTTCGAATTTGCAAATCAATTAGTCCGAGGTTTGATTTCATTGATGAAACGCTAGATGTGCGGGAATAGTTTGAATTAATGAAGCGTGCTGACCCATTTTGGACTGACTCAATGATAGCTGATAATGATTTTTGACCAGGGTCCCAAACAGATGACGCGTACTCAAGCTTAGGTCTAATCAGTTTTTTGTATAGGATCAACTTAAATGGCACGGGGCTTTAGAAAAATTTCTGCGTATGTAGCCGAGGGATCTGTTCGCATTGTTAGTGATGTAGTCGTTAGTGGTGTAGTCGTGCGCAGACTGCGATAAGGCACTGTGCGTAGACCCGTTTTTCAAGGAATATCACGTTCTAAAATACTATTGAACAATTTGCAGTATTTGCTCGATTCTACCGCGCCCTCAATTGCGCACCAGTTTCCCGAGACAAAAAAAAATGAAACATCCATTGCAGTGCACACACATTTTTCTGACACAGGAGAAAAGAAGACCTTAGTAATCAGCTCACATTAATAAAACCAATGCCGTACTCGCGTAATGAACGCACTCGCATAATAAAAGCACTGCTAACTTTAAACCACTGCAGCAGTTGATCCGTGGCGTCTCGAAGACGCTCGGCGCGCCGATTCATAGTTCCTGCGTCTCGATGAAACTTCCGCACGTTGCCGGGCGTAGCCACGTGCAAGCGGCGGTAACATCATTTACTCGCAGTGGCGCATTCCTCCGTGCAATCGCACCCCGCATGGGCGTCTGCGTGAGCAGGCGTTTGGTGTGTGGCGACACCACGGACCCGAGCCAACGGGGGGGTTACCCGAGCAGGGTTCGCACAGACCCTTGAAATCCTTGAATGTCCTTGAATTTTATAACATTAATTCAAGGGCCCTTGAAACTCCTTAAATATAAGTGAGCTCCTTGTAATCCTTGAAAATTTAGTGGACTTTGCTTCAATATAGCAACTGAACGACGCATTTCCGTAAGTCGCACTGATTTGAAAAACGCGTTTACTGAGGAATGTTCACGAAAACATGTAGTCTTGACAGGAGAGCAATAGCAGCAAGTTTCGGTTTCGAAACCGGCAGCGCCTGCGTCGTCTGGCAACAAATGCGAGCCAGAAATCCAATCCAATCCAACGCAAGTTATAGTAACGGTCAGTCGGTCGGTACTCGGTATCCTCGGTCCGTGCGTCGGCCTCGCGCGTCATTTCTCGGCGAAAGTTCGCGTTTGTGCTGTGTGCAATGCCTGCACCTTTACTTTGACAGGATGCCAGGCGGAAAGTGCAAGTTTCAGTCTGCGTGGCTGGAGCACAGCGAATATCGTCACTGGGTGAGGCCGGAGACAAGCGACCCTTATCGAGCGAAGTGCGCAGTATGTCAGAAGTCTGTCGAAATTGCAACAATGGGGGAGTCGGCGTTGAAGAGCCATCAGAAAAGTGCCAAGCACCGATCCAAAGTTGCGGCAGGCGAGGGTTGCTCTTCCATCACGAGTTTTTTGCAAGCGGCAAACGTCACAGAAACGACTTCTCATCAGGAAAACACGAAAACATCCTCTCGAGCTGCGACCCTTGACGAAGACTGCAGAAGGCATGACTCCGTGATTGAAGCCGAAATTTTGTGGACGATGAAAGTTGTGTCTTCACACTACTCATACAGCTCCAGCGGATCAGTTTCCGAGTTGTTCTGAAAGATGTTTCCGGATAGCGATATCGCGAGAAGCTTCACTTGTTCGGGAAAAAAAATGCGCGTACGTCGCGTGCCATGGTCTGCGCCCATTTTTCGATTCTCAAGTCTTGGACATGATGGAGAAATCTGAACATTTTGTTGTCCTTTTTGATGAAACGTTAAACGAACACCTGCAAAAGAAACAGCTTGATGTTCACGTGAGACTGTGGAACAATTCTGACGTGACAACAAGGTATGTGACATCGGCATTCATGGGCCACAGCACAGCGGACGACCTCATGAAGAATTTGACGGACGCGCTGGCGTCCTTTCCGATGAGCAAAATTGTTCAGCTTTCCATGGATATCCCCAATGTCAACTGGAGCCTTTTCCACAAGTTCCAGCAGCACATGAAAAATGACTTTCAAGTTCAGTGTTTGGATATTGGATCGTGTGGCCTTCACACAGTGCATAATGCCTACAAAGCTGGAATGCATGCAACGGGCTGGCCAGTTGACACATATTTGTCCAGCTTATTCTCACTCTTTCATGATGCACCGGCCAGGCGAGAAGATTTTATTCGAGAGACAGGGAGCAGTGTGTTTCCACTTCCTTTTGTATCTCACCGTTGGATCAAGAACGTGCCCGTACTGGAAAGAGCCCTGGCCACATGGGAGCACTTGAAGCAATACACTGAAGCAGTGAGTGGCCGCAGGCTGCCCGTGCCAAAATGCAGAGCATATGAAAACGTCAGTGCTTTTCTAAATGACCAGCTTGCACTTGCAAAACTGAACTTTTCCCTAAATGTTGCCATGGTTGTGCAGCCTTTCCTGACTGTTTTTCAGAGTGATTCTCCCAAGACGTTTTTGTTGGCAAAAGAACTTGAAAGTGTTCTGAGGAGCCTTCTGTCAAGGTTCGTAAAGTGCTCTGTAATGACAGAAGCCACCAGCATCACGAAGCTGCTGCGAATAGATGTTGAAGATGCTGCCGTTTACACAGAACTTGAAAAGGTGGATGTTGGACGTGCAGCTGAGAAGATTTTGAAATGCTGCAAAGCGAGCGCCAAGTGTATTCTTGAGTTTAGGTACGAGTGCCAGAAGTTCCTCATGAACATGATCCTGAAAGTCATGGAGAGAAGTCCCCTGAGGTACCCTGTGGTTCGTGGGTTGTCATGTTTCGACCCCACAGAGATGTCCAAGACAGACACGTGCCTTGGGAAGCTAAAAATTGTGCTTAACTGCCTAATCGACAACAAGCTTCTCTCTGAGCACAAACGCGACATTGTGTGCACACAGTACATTGTGTGCACACAGTACAGGCCCTAGCTGCACCAGGAACTTGAAATAAGGCACTTGCCTCCCGGCCCTTGGGTATAAGGGCCTGGATAAGGCACTGGTGCTAAGCAAACGCCGCTACGATTTCAACAAAATAACCTTGCATACCAATCATACACATTGACCACTTCACGCACCACGTACATGATTTTAGCGTATGTATGTATGTATGTATGTATGTATGTATGTATGGATGGATGGATGGATGGATGTAACGAGTTCATGAAACTAGTTCTTTTAGGCCTCTATACAGCCATGCTACACCATTCATTGGATACCATTTGTCATCGCCAAGCATACAGTTCATAGTCATGGCCATATTGCAGTTTACAAGCTTTTTCTTACCTTGTGCCTGGCGCAGCATAGCCCTAGTCGCTCTTGCGCCACAAAACCCAACACAACTAACTAACTAACTAACATTCAGTTTTGTCTAGAAAAACGGCATGAACTACAAAACTATGAAAAGATCATGAATGTCTTGACAGTTTTTTCGTGCGGCTGCTGAAGCATGATGCTTCATTCTTGCAGTTATGGGCTGTGGTGAAACTACTTCTCCTCCTGAGCCATGCCCCGCAGGGGCGTCTGCTTCTGCAGGCGTTTGGTGTGTGGCGACACCACGGACCCGAGCCAACGGGGGGGTTTCGACCCCCTCCCACGCCTCGCCGTGCGTGGCTGAGCCGTGTCCGGGGAAAAGGGGATCCTGGGGGTTGAGCCGATTCCGGGTGATTGGACCTTTAAGGCCCCCCGGAGGAGGCAACACACCCCTTTGGCCCCGGCTTCACGTAGACGGCACCTCCGGATTGACCCGCCCGGAGGAAAT
Organism: Hyalomma asiaticum; assembly: GCA_013339685.2. Taxonomy (NCBI): domain Eukaryota; kingdom Metazoa; phylum Arthropoda; class Arachnida; order Ixodida; family Ixodidae; genus Hyalomma; species Hyalomma asiaticum. The sequence continues at coordinate 11,610 of JABSTT010002614.1, read as the reverse complement.
CGGCAGTCGCCTTTTCCTGTCTCTCTCTCCTCACATCTTCGTCTTTTCTCCTACTTTAAACCTTTCCTGTCTTCTACTCTCTTCCATTGACTTCCGTGTTTCTTGGCGGCAAGGGTTAACCCTGTGTGGCTATCCTACCTTGGATACACCATATTCGGTTATAGTGGTGGCGTACAGCTGGCGTCTGCAGGGTCTGTGCTTACAGACCCTGCAGCGTCCCCTTGTAGGACTCCATGGTGGGTGGCTGGCGTCGCTGCCGAAAATTAAACATCTCATATGGCTAGTTCCTTCCCTCCACTCCCTGATCGCCCTCAGAAAAGAGGGCGCACCGACGAAGTATTCCAGTTTTTTGGCCACCAAAGAGTATCTTTCCCGCGATTCCACGTTATCCACGCTGACACACCAGACAAACCAGTGCGAGCAATTTCACCTTTTCTGGTTTCGAAGTCTTTGACTGAAATCTTTGGTCCAGGATATAAAGCATCGAGGATGGCAAGCGGTGATCTCCTCTTGGAGCTCCGCGACCACAAACAATATGAGAAACTGCCTAATCTAGTGAAATTTGGAGACACAAAATTAATAGTAACCCCACACCGAACCATGAATACCACCCGTGGCGTTGTTTCAGATGATGATTTGTTAGGGCTGACGGAGACTGAACTCCTGGAGGGTTTCAGCGAACAGAATGTCATCAACGTGAAACGAATCACGATGAGGCGTGACGGCAAAGAACTCCAGACTAAGCACCTGATACTTACTTTCAACTCGAGTGTACTGCCAGATTCCATCGAGGCAGGGTACATCAGGCTTCGAGTGAGGCCATATATACCAAACCCTCTCCGATGCTTCAAATGCCAGCGATTCGGCCACAGTTCACAGAACTGCCGAGGCCGCCTAACTTGCGCGAAATGCAGTGCTCAAGAGCACACATCTGATGCCTGTGAAAACTCTCTTCACTGTGCGAACTGTGATGGGGAGCACGCCGCATACTCGCGGTCATGCCCATGCTGGAAAAAAGAAAAGGAAATTGTCACAATTAAAGTAAAACAAAATATTTCATTTAAGGAGGCACGAAGGCAGGTGTCCTACCTGCCAAAAACTAGCTTTGCCGAAGTGACGCGTCAGGGGGCAGCGCCACGACGGCCTCCGGCGGCTGGCTGGCACACGCGTAGTGAGCCGGCAGTGGCGCCATCTGCCCCCTCGGCGGTTGCAGCCAGTGCTGCTCCGCCAACCAAGAAGGACCCACCAGCCTCCGGGCTGGGGGGCGCGAAGGTCTCGTCTTCAGAGGCGAGGCCTCCAAAGCAAACGCAGCGCTCGCAAGAGCGCGTGTCCAGCGCCTCGCAAGAGGCAATGGACACAACACCGAGCGTGAGGGCGCAGCCAGCGCCTAAGGATCGGCGCGATTCCGTCGACCGCTCCAGAAAAGAAAAATCTCGTGTCACGGCCCCAGGAAAGGGTCCGTGAGCTAATTTCCCATCCTTGAGCACACAGCACAAAACACATCTAAAATGGACACACAGATCTTACAGTGGAACGTAAGAGGACTTCTCCATAATCTTGACGATATTAGAGAACTCCTTAATAAATATAATCCAAAGGTGCTGTGTGTTCAGGAAACACATCTCAAGTCGACACAAACAAATTTTCTTAGGCAATATGCCATCTTTCGCAAAGACCGCGACGACGCTGCCACCTCGTCGGGCGGTGTCGCTATAATAGTTGATAAAGGTGTTGCCTGTAAGCAATTAAACCTCCAAACTTCTCTTGAGGCAGTTGCTGTCCGAGCAGTACTGTTCGGCAAGCTAGTCACAATTAGTTCGATTTACGTTCCTCCTTGTTATCAACTTACCAAGTCACAATTTCAAAGCTTCATCGATGAAATTCCTTCGCCATACATAGTCGTTGGTGATCTAAACGCACATAGTCCCCTATGGGGCGACTCCCGTGTCGATGCGCGAGGGCGCCTGGTAGAACAGTTTCTGTTGTCTTCAGGCTCGTCTTTACTCAACAGAAAAGAGCCAACATATTACAGCACTACACACAACACGTACTCTTCCATAGATTTAAGCATTGTCTCGAGTACACTAATTCCATACCTGGAGTGGTCCGTTCTCAAGAACCCCTTTGGGAGCGACCACTTCCCGATTATGTTGAAGTTAAGAAAAGAAGAAACATGCTCGCCTCACTTTCCACGATGGAACATCGAGTCAGCCAACTGGGAACTGTTCCGAGAAAACACATTTTTAGACGGAGATGACATTGCTGATTTTAATATAGACGATGCTGTGGCATACCTAACAGGTTTTATTATTGACGCTGCAGTGAAATGTATTAGGCAAACTAACGGAATGACTAGTAAGCGTCGCATCCCATGGTGGAACGACGATTGTCGTAAAGCGCGCAATAATCAAAACAAAGCTTGGAGATTGCTTCGCAATTCTCCAACGGCTGAAAACCTCATCAATTTCAAACAGGTTAAGTCACAAGGCAGAAGAACGCGTCGACTTGCAAAGAAAGAAAGTTGGAATAAGTACATCTCTGGAATAAATTCTTACACCGACGAAACGAAGGTTTGGAACAGGGTACATAAGTTAATAGGCCGCGAGTCATATCCCCTTCCCTTGGTAAGTAGCCAAGGTGATAGCCTGGAAGATCAGGCGGACTGCCTAGGCGAACACTTTGAATATGTCTCTAGCGCATCGCACTATACAGAAAGATTCCTAAGATTCAAAGAATGCGAAGAGCGGCAGCCCCTTAAACGTAACCGTTCATCTATTGAGGCTTACAACTGCCCATTTACTTTAACTGAACTTAAGGCATCTCTCGCTTGCTGCAACAACTCGGCACCAGGTGGCGATCGTATAATGTACGAAATGATCAAGCACCTTCACCCCGAAGCACTAAAAACACTCCTAACTCTCTTCAATACCATGTGGGTAGCTGGGTATATTCCATTGTCATGGAAAGAGGCTATAGTCATCCCGGTACTTAAACAAGGCAAAGACCCGTCCTTAGCCGCCAGCTACAGGCCAATAGCGTTAACAAGCTGTCTATGCAAACTATATGAGAAAATGTTAAACCGGCGCTTAATCCACTTTCTAGAAAGTAACAGCATACTAGACCCTCTTCAGTGTGGTTTCAGAGAGGGAAGGTCGACTATAGACCACCTTGTCCGCATCGAGGCATACATCAGGGATGCATTTATTCATAAGCAGTTTGTACTTTCGGTATTCCTAGACCTAGAGAAAGCGTACGATACCACATGGCGATTTGGGATTCTCCGCGATCTTTCCGCCATGGGTATACAAGGGAACATGTTAAACACAATTGAAAGTTATCTGTCTAACAGAACCTTTCGCGTAAAAGTGGGAAATGCTTTATCTAGATCATTCACCCAAGAAACTGGTGTTCCACAAGGGGGCGTGCTTAGTTGCACACTCTTTCTTGTAAAAATGAACTCTCTGCAATCAGTAATTCCAAGCGCAATGTTTTATTCCGTCTATGTTGACGATGTGCAGATGAGTTTCAAATCATGCAATATATCTATCTGTGAACGACAAGTGCAGCTCGGAATGAATAAAATCTCTAAATGGGCGGATGAGAATGGCTTTAAAATAAACACCCAGAAAAGCACTTGCGTACTTTTCTCCAACAAACGAGGGGTAACAGCACTACCAGGCATTGCGATCAAGGGAGACCAACTCTCTGTGAGCAGTGAACATAAGTTCCTGGGAATCACTTTAGATTCCAAGCTCACGTTTATTCCCCACATTAAATATCTGAAGATGAAATGTATCAAAGCAATGAACCTCCTAAAGCTTCTGTCACATACAACATGGGGTAGTGATCGAAAGTGCCTCCTGAAATTGTATAAAAGTCTTGTCTGGTCACGCCTTGATTATGCAGCTGTAGTTTATCATTCCGCAACACCAAGTGCATTAAAAATCCTAGACCCCGTCCATCATCTGGGTATCCGACTCGCAACTGGTGCTTTCAGGACAAGTCCAATCCAGAGCCTCTATGCAGAGTCGAATCAGTGGTCACTTCACCTGCAGCGATCATATAGCAGCTTCACATATTTTCTAAATGTATGCGCGAACACAAAACATCCTTCTTATTCAACTATAAATGATATGACCGCTGCCACACTTTTCCATAATCGACCTACAGCGAAAAAGCCGTTCTCTTTACGTGTAAGGAGCCTCGGTGAGGAAATGGGTGTTCCACTCCTTGAACTACGTCCTATGGCTCCAGCGAAACTGCTGCCGCCGTGGCAGTGGCAGCTTATAAATTGTGACACATCATTTGTAGAAATCACTAAACATGCACCAGAGACACACATTAAAATGCATTTCCGAGAACTTCAGTCCAAGTACCCATGCGCACAATTTTACACAGACGCATCTAAGTCGCACGACGGCGTATCCTATGCAGCCGTCGGACCATCCTTCTCGGAATCCGGTGTACTGCACCCGGAAACAAGTATCTTTACGGCTGAGGGATATGCAGTATTGTCGGCGATGAAGCATATACGGAAATTAAAACTACCAAAAGCAATTATTTTTACAGACTCCTTAAGCGTTGTAAAATCTTTAATGTCATTCTACAAACTCAGAAATCCGGTACTCATTGAGCTGTATTGCGCTCTGTGTACAGCGTCTATGTCCAGGCAGCATGTTACTATTTGCTGGGTGCCTGGCCATAGAAGCATCGAGGGCAATATGCTGGCTGACCAAATGGCCACGTCGATTACATCGCGCGCTATTAATCCTACCGCTACTGTCCCTTCAACAGACCTAAAACCCTTCCTGCGTAGGAAACTGCGAAGCCACTGGCAACGCTTGTGGGACACTGAAACAAATAATAAACTTCACTTGATTAAGCCACAGTTAGGCTACTGGCCCTCTGCTGCGAGAACACGGCGAACTGAGGTCCTATTCTGTCGCCTCAGAATAGGACACACCTATGGCACCCATAGTTTTATGCTTACTGGTGATGAACCTCCTACATGTGGTAGATGTGGCGAGAGGCTAACCGTCCTCCACGTCCTTCTGGAGTGTCGGGAAGCCGAAAGAGAGAGAAAGAATCATTTTCCTTTAGCATACCACTATCGTCTCCCTCTTCATCCCATTATGTTTCTTGGTCAAGAACCGCTTTTTGACACAAAAGCAGTCCTCGGTTTCTTAAAGGATGTTGGACTAAGTGTTATTAGCCCAATAAGATCATAGCGCATCCTCTGTCCAGAGGATGCTGCTGTGATAGTAGTGTTGTATGAGCACATGCCTTCATGCCCTTGCTTCAAGGGCTCTGTTTAGGCACTAGTGCTCCCTGCCCTCTTCTTATTTGACGTTCGTATCATTCTTTTTAATGCCTCTACATCTCCATAGTACACGTTGTCATTGCCATAATTTTATTATTTGTATATTTTATGCACTTTACAGTGACTGTTTTAGGCCCATTTACAGCCATGCCACATCTGTTTTTCCACATTTCACAGTTCCACAGTTCAGTTCATGTACCACTGACAAGTCATTATCATCGTCCTGGCGCTCTTTGGCCACCTCTGGCCCTTGCGCCAATAAACCCCACTAATCATCATCATCGGGCCTACTTTAAACCTTTCCTGTCTTCTACTCTCTTCCATTGACTTCCGTGTTTCTTGGCGGCAAGGGTTAACCCTGTGTGGCTATCCTACCTTGGATACACCATATTCGGTTATAGTGGTGGCGTACAGCTGGCGTCTGCAGGGTCTGTGCTTACAGACCCTGCAGCGTCCCCTTGTAGGACTCCATGGTGGGTGGCTGGCGTCGCTGCCGAAAATTAAACATCTCATATGGCTAGTTCCTTCCCTCCACTCCCTGATCGCCCTCAGAAAAGAGGGCGCACCGACGAAGTATTCCAGTTTTTTGGCCACCAAAGAGTATCTTTCCCGCGATTCCACGTTATCCATGCTGACACACCAGACAAACCAGTGCGAGCAATTTCACCTTTTCTGGTTTCGAAGTCTTTGACTGAAACCTTTGGTCCAGGATATAAAGCATCGAGGATGGCAAGCGGTGATCTCCTCTTGGAGCTCCGCGACCACAAACAATATGAGAAACTGCCTAATCTAGTGAAATTTGGAGACACAAAATTAATAGTAACCCCACACCGAACCATGAATACCACCCGTGGCGTTGTGTCAGATGATGATTTGTTAGGGCTCACTGAGGCTGAACTCCTGGAAGGTTTCAGCGAACAGAATGTCATCAACGTAAACGAATTAAGATGAGGCGTGATGGCAAAGAAGTCCAGACTAAGCACCTGATACTTACTTTCAATTCAAGTGTACTGCCCGACTCCATCGAGGCTGGGTACATCAGGCTTCGAGTGAGACCATATATACCAAACCCTCTCCGATGCTTTCAAATGCCAGCGATTCGGCCACAGTTCACAGAACTGCCGAGGCCGCCTAACTTGCGCAAAGTGCAGTGCTGAAGAACACACGTCTGATGCCTGTGAAAACCCTCTTCACTGTGCGAACTGTAATGGGGAGCATGCCGCATACTCACGGTCATGCCCATGCTGGAAAAAAGAAAAGGAAATTGTCACAATTAAAGTAAAACAAAATATTTCATTTAAGGAGGCACGAAGGCAGGTGTCCTACCTGCCAAAAACTAGCTTTGCCGAAGTGACGCGTCAGGGGGCAGCGCCACGACGGCCTCCGGCGGCTGGCTGGCACACGCGTAGTGAGCCGGCAGTGGCGCCATCTGCCCCCTCGGCGGTTGCAGCCAGTGCTGCTCCGCCAACCAAGAAGGACCCACCAGCCTCCGGGCTGGGGGGCGCGAAGGTCTCGTCTTCAGAGGCGAGGCCTCCAAAGCAAACGCAGCGCTCGCAAGAGCGCGTGTCCAGCGCCTCGCAAGAGGCAATGGACACAACACCGAGCGTGAGGGCGCAGCCAGCGCCTAAGGATCGGCGCGATTCCGTCGACCGCTCCAGAAAAGAAAAATCTCGTGTCACGGCCCCAGGAAAGGGTCCGTGAGCTAATTTCCATCCTTGAGCACACAGCACAAAACACATCTAAAATGGACACACAGATCTTACAGTGGAACGTAAGAGGACTTCTCCATAATCTTGACGATATTAGAGAACTCCTTAATAAATATAATCCAAAGGTGCTGTGTGTTCAGGAAACACATCTCAAGTCGACACAAACAAATTTTCTTAGGCAATATGCCATCTTTCGCAAAGACCGCGACGACGCTGCCACCTCGTCGGGCGGTGTCGCTATAATAGTTGATAAAGGTGTTGCCTGTAAGCAATTAAACCTCCAAACTTCTCTTGAGGCAGTTGCTGTCCGAGCAGTACTGTTCGGCAAGCTAGTCACAATTAGTTCGATTTACGTTCCTCCTTGTTATCAACTTACCAAGTCACAATTTCAAAGCTTCATCGATGAAATTCCTTCGCCATACATAGTCGTTGGTGATCTAAACGCACATAGTCCCCTATGGGGCGACTCCCGTGTCGATGCGCGAGGGCGCCTGGTAGAACAGTTTCTGTTGTCTTCAGGCTCGTCTTTACTCAACAGAAAAGAGCCAACATATTACAGCACTACACACAACACGTACTCTTCCATAGATTTAAGCATTGTCTCGAGTACACTAATTCCATACCTGGAGTGGTCCGTTCTCAAGAACCCCTTTGGGAGCGACCACTTCCCGATTATGTTGAAGTTAAGAAAAGAAGAAACATGCTCGCCTCACTTTCCACGATGGAACATCGAGTCAGCCAACTGGGAACTGTTCCGAGAAAACACATTTTTAGACGGAGATGACATTGCTGATTTTAATATAGACGATGCTGTGGCATACCTAACAGGTTTTATTATTGACGCTGCAGTGAAATGTATTAGGCAAACTAACGGAATGACTAGTAAGCGTCGCATCCCATGGTGGAACGACGATTGTCGTAAAGCGCGCAATAATCAAAACAAAGCTTGGAGATTGCTTCGCAATTCTCCAACGGCTGAAAACCTCATCAATTTCAAACAGGTTAAGTCACAAGGCAGAAGAACGCGTCGACTTGCAAAGAAAGAAAGTTGGAATAAGTACATCTCTGGAATAAATTCTTACACCGACGAAACGAAGGTTTGGAACAGGGTACATAAGTTAATAGGCCGCGAGTCATATCCCCTTCCCTTGGTAAGTAGCCAAGGTGATAGCCTGGAAGATCAGGCGGACTGCCTAGGCGAACACTTTGAATATGTCTCTAGCGCATCGCACTATACAGAAAGATTCCTAAGATTCAAAGAATGCGAAGAGCGGCAGCCCCTTAAACGTAACCGTTCATCTATTGAGGCTTACAACTGCCCATTTACTTTAACTGAACTTAAGGCATCTCTCGCTTGCTGCAACAACTCGGCACCAGGTGGCGATCGTATAATGTACGAAATGATCAAGCACCTTCACCCCGAAGCACTAAAAACACTCCTAACTCTCTTCAATACCATGTGGGTAGCTGGGTATATTCCATTGTCATGGAAAGAGGCTATAGTCATCCCGGTACTTAAACAAGGCAAAGACCCGTCCTTAGCCGCCAGCTACAGGCCAATAGCGTTAACAAGCTGTCTATGCAAACTATATGAGAAAATGTTAAACCGGCGCTTAATCCACTTTCTAGAAAGTAACAGCATACTAGACCCTCTTCAGTGTGGTTTCAGAGAGGGAAGGTCGACTATAGACCACCTTGTCCGCATCGAGGCATACATCAGGGATGCATTTATTCATAAGCAGTTTGTACTTTCGGTATTCCTAGACCTAGAGAAAGCGTACGATACCACATGGCGATTTGGGATTCTCCGCGATCTTTCCGCCATGGGTATACAAGGGAACATGTTAAACACAATTGAAAGTTATCTGTCTAACAGAACCTTTCGCGTAAAAGTGGGAAATGCTTTATCTAGATCATTCACCCAAGAAACTGGTGTTCCACAAGGGGGCGTGCTTAGTTGCACACTCTTTCTTGTAAAAATGAACTCTCTGCAATCAGTAATTCCAAGCGCAATGTTTTATTCCGTCTATGTTGACGATGTGCAGATGAGTTTCAAATCATGCAATATATCTATCTGTGAACGACAAGTGCAGCTCGGAATGAATAAAATCTCTAAATGGGCGGATGAGAATGGCTTTAAAATAAACACCCAGAAAAGCACTTGCGTACTTTTCTCCAACAAACGAGGGGTAACAGCACTACCAGGCATTGCGATCAAGGGAGACCAACTCTCTGTGAGCAGTGAACATAAGTTCCTGGGAATCACTTTAGATTCCAAGCTCACGTTTATTCCCCACATTAAATATCTGAAGATGAAATGTATCAAAGCAATGAACCTCCTAAAGCTTCTGTCACATACAACATGGGGTAGTGATCGAAAGTGCCTCCTGAAATTGTATAAAAGTCTTGTCTGGTCACGCCTTGATTATGCAGCTGTAGTTTATCATTCCGCAACACCAAGTGCATTAAAAATCCTAGACCCCGTCCATCATCTGGGTATCCGACTCGCAACTGGTGCTTTCAGGACAAGTCCAATCCAGAGCCTCTATGCAGAGTCGAATCAGTGGTCACTTCACCTGCAGCGATCATATAGCAGCTTCACATATTTTCTAAATGTATGCGCGAACACAAAACATCCTTCTTATTCAACTATAAATGATATGACCGCTGCCACACTTTTCCATAATCGACCTACAGCGAAAAAGCCGTTCTCTTTACGTGTAAGGAGCCTCGGTGAGGAAATGGGTGTTCCACTCCTTGAACTACGTCCTATGGCTCCAGCGAAACTGCTGCCGCCGTGGCAGTGGCAGCTTATAAATTGTGACACATCATTTGTAGAAATCACTAAACATGCACCAGAGACACACATTAAAATGCATTTCCGAGAACTTCAGTCCAAGTACCCATGCGCACAATTTTACACAGACGCATCTAAGTCGCACGACGGCGTATCCTATGCAGCCGTCGGACCATCCTTCTCGGAATCCGGTGTACTGCACCCGGAAACAAGTATCTTTACGGCTGAGGGATATGCAGTATTGTCGGCGATGAAGCATATACGGAAATTAAAACTACCAAAAGCAATTATTTTTACAGACTCCTTAAGCGTTGTAAAATCTTTAATGTCATTCTACAAACTCAGAAATCCGGTACTCATTGAGCTGTATTGCGCTCTGTGTACAGCGTCTATGTCCAGGCAGCATGTTACTATTTGCTGGGTGCCTGGCCATAGAAGCATCGAGGGCAATATGCTGGCTGACCAAATGGCCACGTCGATTACATCGCGCGCTATTAATCCTACCGCTACTGTCCCTTCAACAGACCTAAAACCCTTCCTGCGTAGGAAACTGCGAAGCCACTGGCAACGCTTGTGGGACACTGAAACAAATAATAAACTTCACTTGATTAAGCCACAGTTAGGCTACTGGCCCTCTGCTGCGAGAACACGGCGAACTGAGGTCCTATTCTGTCGCCTCAGAATAGGACACACCTATGGCACCCATAGTTTTATGCTTACTGGTGATGAACCTCCTACATGTGGTAGATGTGGCGAGAGGCTAACCGTCCTCCACGTCCTTCTGGAGTGTCGGGAAGCCGAAAGAGAGAGAAAGAATCATTTTCCTTTAGCATACCACTATCGTCTCCCTCTTCATCCCATTATGTTTCTTGGTCAAGAACCGCTTTTTGACACAAAAGCAGTCCTCGGTTTCTTAAAGGATGTTGGACTAAGTGTTATTAGCCCAATAAGATCATAGCGCATCCTCTGTCCAGAGGATGCTGCTGTGATAGTAGTGTTGTATGAGCACATGCCTTCATGCCCTTGCTTCAAGGGCTCTGTTTAGGCACTAGTGCTCCCTGCCCTCTTCTTATTTGACGTTCGTATCATTCTTTTTAATGCCTCTACATCTCCATAGTACACGTTGTCATTGCCATAATTTTATTATTTGTATATTTTATGCACTTTACAGTGACTGTTTTAGGCCCATTTACAGCCATGCCACATCTGTTTTATCCACATTTCACAGTTCCACAGTTCAAGTTCATGTACCACTGACAAGTCATTATCATCGTCCTGGCACTCTTTGGCCACCTCTGGCCCTTGCACCAATAAACCCCACTAATCATCATCATCAAAAGCATGGTTTTGTCAGTGAGATAGCAAACTTGAATATGCTGATAATGTGGTAAACTGGTGCTGCAGCAGCTATTTCTTTTTTCAGAAAAAAAGAACTGAATGAATAAACACATCAAAAACCTAACAGATATTTCCTAGGACTGACTTTTGAACATCACACCATGCGGCTATGTTACTTTGCTATGCTTCAACCTTCAGCATCGCCTTACACTTAAGGCCCCGCTTCTCTCATCAAAACGGCTATTCGGCTATTTTGCCATGAGCATCAATGGAGACACGAGAGTGTTTCTTTACAATGCTCTAATATTTTATTTTGCTTTTGTTCACGGAAATTTTAATTACATGTTATCATGGGGCAGTGTAAACAAGCATATCACCTTGACAGAAACGAACTGCGCGAAAAACACGGACGAGGAAGACACACGCACAAGCGCAGACTAGCAACT